>CABHPP010126840.1:0-19295 GCA_902168425.1 Peromyscus attwateri | reverse complement strand
TTGTCCCCAGGGTCCTCGCTGGCTGACTTGTGATAGGTAGATCCTCTATGAAGCCCTTTTTGTCCCCAGGGTCCTCGCTGGCTGACTTGTGATAGGTAGATCCTCTATGCAGCCCTTTTTGTCCCCAGGGTCCTCCCTGGCTGACTTGTGATGGATGTGATTTAACTTTGGGAAATTGCATCCTATGCAGCTTGTGCCCTCCCAGGTTTGCAGCTGTTAGAAAATAAAGAACTTGTAGGATCTTCCTCTTTTGATTTTCATTCTTAGGCACCACCTCCTGACATTCTGCTCTTGACATGTGTCCTTGTTTCAGATTGTCACACATCCTTCTCTTCTCTCAACACAGGACAGTTCAGTTAGCAGTTAATATTCATATTGTAATGAGTGAGTGTCTTACTTCTGACACAGCTAGTATATTACGGTTGTGTTATTTGTGTATCTTTGTTTTTCTAGTTTGTAACTGGCTGTGGTTTCTCTGTCTCCTCCCTTCCTCCCTCCCTTCCTTCTTTCCCTTCCCTCCCTTCAATCAGTCACCTATTGTGATAGTGTTAATTGGCAACTTGACAAGAATCTAGACTCACCTAGGAGATGGGCCTCTGAGCATTCTTGCGGGGTGTTATCTTTATTAATTGAGGTGGGACACCTGTTCACCGTGGGTGGCACCATTCCCAAAAGTGGAGCCTAGGGAGTTAAGAAGCAGGTGCACTTATTGTTTCTGAGCCCAGATGTGGTGTGACTAATGGCCTCACTCTTGGTACTCTTCTACTTCCTGCTTGATGGACGAGACCCTGCACTGTGAACTCTAAATAAACTCTTTCTCCCTTAAGTTGATTCTGTCAGAATATTTTATCATCACAACAGTAAAAGAAAGTAAGACACCCGTGGCCCATCAAACTATCCAACCTTTTCTGACAACTTTCTTTACTCAGAGGAAGTAAAGATGCAATCATACTCCTGAGCTAAAACTTTCTCTTTTTTGAGATATGTTTTTCTTAGTATATAGTAATTATCCATGAGGTGGGTTTCTTTTCCTTCCTTCCTTCCTTCCTTCCTTCCTTCCTTCCTTCCTTCCTTCCTTCCTTCCTTCCTTCCTTCCTTCCTTCCTTCCTTTCTTTCGTTTCTCTAGATAGGATTTCTCTGTGTGGCCCTGGCTGTTCTGGAACTCCATCTATAGACCAAGCTGACCTCGAACTCAGAGATCTGCCTGCCTCTGCCTCCTGAGTGCTAGGATTAAAGGTGTGCACCACCGCCACACAGCTAACTAAATCTATTTACTGTGTGTGTCCTTTTCAGTGTCATAAAGTAGGATTTAATATGACATTTTCATATTTATTTATTTATATATATTTAAGATTTATTTATTTATTATGTATACAGTATGTATGAATGCAGGCCAGAAGAGGGCACCAGATCTCATTATAGATGGTTGTGAGCCACCATGTGGTTGCTGGGAATTGAAATCAGGACCTCTGGAAGAGCAGTCAGTGCTCTTAACCTCTGAGACCAGGCTGACCTCAAATTCACAGAGATCCACCTGCCTCTGCCTCCCAAGTACTGGGATTAAAGGGATGCACTTTTTATACATTAATGTATATATATATATTTTATATTTGTATGATATATTTTGATTATACTGACTTCTTATTACCCTCTTTGGCCCCCTTCCCACTCTTTTGGATCCTCTTCTACTGTCACATCTTTTAAATGGTCAGAGGATCATGAGAGAACGCTTGTTTACAGGTCCTTGGGCACTGCAGAAGAAGATATGTTTCCTTCTCTCCTCAGCCATTAGCTGTATACAAATCCTCAGAGACGAGTTGAGACTTGTGAGTTCCTTCCCTTCCCATGATGAATGTTGATGGGTTTCATCACCCAAGATCACAGCTGCTATAGGTTAAGGGTGCTGTGGAAGTCAGCACCCACAGCCCTCTCTGTCCTGTGCACCCCCACATGTCTCTCTGGATCTTACACTTTCTATCCCTTCCTCTGTAATGTTCCTGAACTGATAGGATTCAGTGGGGGGCTTTGCACTACTGAATGCCACTACATGTATTTATACAATATTACATTTATTTAAGCACCACATGTGTGCTTGCCTTTGTGAGTGTGGGCACATGCATCTATGTGCACATGTGAGGTCAGGGGAGAACATATGTATCTTCCTCTGTTACTTTCCATCATATTTCTTTGAGGCAGGAACTCCCATGAGCCTAGGCCTAGTTCAGTTGATAGCTAGGGATTCCCAATGTTCCTCATATCTCTGTGTCATTTTCCCCATCCCAACACAGTGGTCACAGGCGTATGTGGCAATACCTAGTTTCTTATGTGGATGCTGGAGATCCGAACTTAGGTCCTCAGGCTCACACAGCGAGTGTGATGGCTCTTACCGACAGAGCTGTCTCTTCAGCCTGGTTTATTCTTTTTACAGATTTCAAAACTGTTTCGGCCTGCAGAGATGGCTCAGTGGTTAAGTGGCTGCTCTTTCAGAGGTCCTGAGTTCAATTCCCAGCAACCACATGTTGACTCACAACCATCCGTAGTGGGATCTGATGCCCTCTTCTGGCATGACATTGTACATGCAGATAGAGCACTCATCCATAAAATACATACATCTTTAAAAAACAAAAACAACAAAATGTTTCATATCCACAGACCATTGTTGAAAGAGATTCAGGACTATTTCAATGTAAGTTTCATATATTAAATATATAATCTATATTTGTTTTAGGACCTGTATACAAACTTCTTGGCTTTAATTTGTAGCTCACAGAGAGACACCCACCTCTTACCTACAGCTGTTAGTCATTGGTCTCTTAGTATATGCTTGTTTTTATGGTTGTACAAACAAAATCACACAATATAAGATACAAATTAGTAACTATCTTCATTTAATGTTTGTTCCTGTGTAATTAAATATTAGCCCTGAAAGAGGATTGATGCCTTTCTTTCTGTCTTGTTTTTAAACAGCTCAATCACTGAAAGAATTCGCAAGGCTGCTTATTGCCGTAGAAGAAGAAAGGCGTAGGCTGGTAAGTTTGTTCCTTATGTCTAATGATTCCTGCTGTGTTTGTATTCTCCAGAAGAAGGGGCAAATCTGAATTAGCCACAGAGTAAATGTCATATGTAATTTTGAAAGGTATGTGGCTGTAACTAAAGAAAATTTATGGAGGAAAAACTAACTAATAAAGTCTAATAAAGATTGTTAGCATGAGACTTTGAGATGGTGACACTGAGTGGGGTCACGAGAGCCAGGAGGACTTTGCTAGTTGGGAAAGATAGGGTTAAAATATTTCTAGGCTAATAGGTCAGGTTATGTAAAATATTAGAGCACAATTATTGGTAGTGCTTTTCTTTACTCAGCGTATAATTTGGCCTGGGTGTGGTGGTACATGACTCTAATCCCAGCACCCAGGAAACAGAGGCAGGCAGATCTCTGTGAGATGAAGGTCAGCCTGGTCCACACAATGAGTTATAAACCAGCCGGAGATACATAGTGAGACCCTGTCTAAAAAAATTAAAAACAGACAAAACAAAAAACAAGCCAAAACCACAAAAGAAACTAAATATAACTTTTGGGTGCTGGAGAGTTGGATCAGTGGTAAAGAGCATTTGTAGAGGACTCGGATTTGGTCCTCAGCACCCACATGGTGGCTCACAGCCATCTGCAAACTCCTCCTCCTGGGAACCTGACACCTTCTTTGAGCCTCCACAGACCTTGCATGCACATTGTGCACAGATATACATTCATTAATATGAACATTTCTGGTATTTCTGTAGTTAGCTTTTTTAAACAATGGATTTGAGGATTATTATTATTGTTACTTTTACTGTTTGTGTGCACACGATGTGTGTACGTATGTGCTGTGTATATCACAGTGTTCGTGTGGAGGTCAGAGGACAACTTTGTGGAGTTGGTTCACTCCTTTATGTGACTTTTGGGGATCAAACTCAGGTTTGTGTTGCAAGTGCCTTTAACCAGGGAGAGACTTTTCTGGCCTCCAAATTAGCCATTAGAAATTAGCTTTAGTGTAAAGGCAATTGTATCTGAAAGTTTTCTCTGGACCTGCCCAGCCCCACAGACCCTGCAGCCACTTATAAAATAATCACTCAGAAGCTTATATTAATTAAAACTGCTCAGCCTACCACTGACTAGCTCTTATATTTAAATTCAGCCCATTTCTGTTAATCTATATATTGCCACATGTCCTATGGCTTTACCTGTGTGCCATTACATGCTGCTCCCTGGATGGTGGGCTGACATCTACTGACTCAGCCTTCCTGTCCCCAGAATTCTCCTCATCTGTTTATCCCACCTATGCTTCCTGCCTGGCTACTGGCCAATCAGCATTTTATTTATCAGCCAATCAGAGCAACACATTCACAGCATACAGAACATCCCACAGCACTTCCCCTTTTCTGTCTTATCAAAAAGGAAGGGTTTAAATTTAACATAGTAAAATTACATATAACAAAAACAGTTATCAAGCAAGAATTACAGTTATAATATCTAGTCTATTTGTGTTTGGCAAAATTAAAGAAAATATTCTATCTATCCTTTATTTGTGAGTCTAAAGTTTTATATCTATTTTATCTTTTATCATAACCAAGGAAAATTATAACTATCTAGTCTTCAACTACATCAAAGACCCCAGAAGGATATAATATTACCTAATTAAACAGGAAGAGCATTGTAAGCAACTTCCAAAAATCTAGAATGACATAGACAGCTGTCTGCCTGGACAGTCACCGAAAGTCCCTCTGCAACATTGGGGCATCCATCTTCAGCCTATAGGCCTAGAGTCTCTCAGTTGCTTCTCTCTGTGTCCTGTAGAATATTTGGCAATTTCCTCTGTGAAGCAGGAACCTGAAGGACCATCTCACCTTGCAAAGTTCAGTGGTCATCTTCCTGTGGGTCCTGCATGTCCAGTTGATACAACATTTTGTCAAGCAGTCCAGGCAAGAACAATGGCTATTTTTGCCAAGAAGAAGATAAACTCCATATGGAGTGTCTTTGATGCCCATCTTTCTCTTTGAAGTAAATCAGTGCTGTCAGGAGCAGACGTGTCTCACTGTCCAAAAAGTCTAAGTTTTTAAAACATTTTAAATGTCATATTCTATAGATCTTTGAAGTGTCTGAAGATTACCCACCTAACTGAATTATATCTGTGTACCTAGGAAATTTAACAAGACTATAAGTTTGACTATCATAGAAGACTAATTATTAATCTGTATTTCTTAATTACCCATTACAATTTAAATGAATTACATAAACATAATACCTTAAACGAGAGTAGAAATATACATATAATATAATAAAATTGACTTTAAATTTGTATCAATAAACTAAAATCCATAGCAATGTAAAACATTTTTAAACAAGTTGTTGCTCTTTAAAAGTAGGTTCATTAATCTACCCTTTCATCCTATCATATCTATATCCTATATTTCTGTATCAGACAATGACCTCAAGAAATTTACAGGAAAATGGTATGCACTCACTCGTAAGTAGATATTAGGAATAAAGTATAGGATAACCAAACTACAACAGTCCCAGCCCCAGAGAGGCTAGATAACAAGGAGGGCCCAAAGAGGGATGCATGGATTTCCCTGGGAAGGGGAAATAGAAGAGATCTCCTGGGTAAACTGGAGGTGGGGGCGGGGGTGGTGGTGGGATGGGGTGATAGAAACATGAGGGATCCAGTTGTGCTGGCTGAGTGTGGGACGGAGGGGGAGAGTAATGAAAGAAATGTCTTGATGGGGTTGGGTTAGGGAGAAACCTGGTGCCAGGGAAACTCCCAGGAATCCACAAGGATGACCCCAGCTGAGACTCCTAGCAATAGTGGAGAAGGTGCCTGAACTGGCCTTCCCCTGTAATTAGATTGATGACTACCCTAATTGTCATCATAGAACCTTCATCCAGTAACTGATGGAAGCAGATGCAGAGATCCACAGCCAAGCACTGGCACTGGGCCGAGCTGACTCTGAAGAGTCCTCCTGAAGAAAGGGAGGAGGGATTATAGGAACCAGGAGGGTCAAGGTCATGACAGGGGAACCCACAGAGACAGCAGACCTGAGCTCCTGGAGCTCATGAACATTGGACTTAGGGAGCCTGCGTGGGACTGATCTAGGCCCTCTGCATATGTGTGACAGTTGTGTAGCTTGGTCTGACTGTGAGGCTCCTAGCAGTGAGATCAGGACCTGTCCCTGGTGCACCTAGCTGGCTTTTGGGAACCTATTCCCTATGCTGGATTACTTGGCCCAGCCTTGATACAGGGGAGGAACTTGGTCCTACCTCAACTTGATGTGCCATGCTTTGTTTACACCCACGGGAGGCCTGACCCTTTCTGGATGGAGGAGGAGTGGATGGGGAGGGGGTAGATGAGAGGGAGGTGGGAGGGAATGGGAGGAGAGGAGGGAGGAGAAACTGGTTGGTATGTAAAATAAATTAGTAAAAAAATAGAGAAGAAATAAGGTTAGATTTGCAAGCCTCTATACCAACACTGTAATGACATGAATTTTCCTGAAATTAAAATGCAAAGAATAAGTTTCTCAGTGTCCTGCATGGATAAAGTTCTGTCTTTTGTCTGCATCACATTGTGGGTGCTTTTTATCTCCTGACTGTTATTTGGAGAGACAAGAAGGCTGCCTTGAGGGGTGGCACATCACCCTCAATCCATCACAGCTTCAACAGTGGTAGTTATAGTTCCTATTGCTTGTTGACATTTATCTCTGTCACTATGACAAAATACCCCAACAAAAAGCAACTTAGAAGATGAAGGGCTTATTCTGACTTACAGCTCCAGAGGGGATACAGTTTTAGCACTAGCTCGGTCCATCAGTGAGCATTGCCACACCAGATTGCGCTCGCGTGCATGCGTGTGTGTGTGTGTGTGTGTGTGTGTGTGTGTGTGTGTGTGTGTGTCCATGTGTCCGTGTGGATGCTCATTTGCTCACAGATCTGATTTCCTTGGTATGACTTTATTATACCTGTAGGCTCTCCCAATTCCAGTTTATAGACTACCACCTTTCTGCTTGAGGAACTAGTGATTTATCAGGTAGTGCCAGACAGGCAACATTGTTCATATGTGTTTCTAACTAACTGCAGAATCATCCTCCATACTCCAAACCGAGTCAGATGCTGCTTGTAAACCGGAGTCTCTCAGGTTGAAGCACTTTCTGAGCAAACCACTGTTTTACATACTGTGGAGTGACTTAGATGAGGGCCCAGCCTTAGTATAACAGCTTCTGGCTTGCCTGCCTGCCCTCTTCTCTCTCCCTCCCTCCTTTCTTTCTTGCATAGAAAGACTTGGTAGAAGTCCTTACTCTAGAGAGCAGGGAGGATGAGAGCATTTGCTAGGATTTGGGGAAATATTTCAAAGTATTTATATTATGGAAGACTTAAGACTCATAATGACAGCTAAGAGTGTGTTAAAATTCTAAAAATACTTCTGAATAGAGATTGTAGAGTGGTCAGTCAGTTAAGCCTGTCTTGGCACACTGCCGGCAAGCATTTCGCTGCCCATTTAACCGTTCTGCTTTGGAGTGTAAGAAAGGCAAGTACGGGAACATAAGGCCAACTGCTCATGGTGTATTCCTTGCTAGCTTTCAGAAGAATGTTTGGAAAGTTGTCCTTTTCCTCTCTAAAACTCGGGTAATATGTTGTTAGATATTTTCTGTTCATGATAATCCACAGAAGATTAAGGTATTAACTTTAAAACATATGTGTACTGTAGCATTCTGTTTTCAGGAAGGTTCCGACATGATGTTTTTCCTTGCGGTTGACATCATAATGGTTGTTATTTTCATGGTTATATATAAAATCACTGGATTTCAAGATTTGTAAGTGGATAACATGAAAATAGACACCTAATCTTTCTGTACCTTCCTGTCTCCCAAGACCTATTTATTCAGTCTGTTGATTTACAATTGTTGACTCTCAGGAAGGATTTTAAGTCACTCTCCTCCCAGATAACACTATCATGACCCATTTAAAACAGGACATGCTATGTGAAGAACTTTCACATTTTTATGACTTCTTTTTCTCATCATTTTATATATTGCATGATGTTGAAAATTTCCTTTTCTGTTTTGCTCCTTGTACAGCTCCCTGGGCAGGGTTTTTATAGCTTACAGATGTGAGTGTTCTCGTTCCTAATGATGGCTCCAAGTGGACAGAGCACTGGGGCTTCTCGTCTCTCCTGTGCTCTTTATCTCGTAGGGCTCACAGCCTTTTCTTTGGAGACTCTACATCATATTGGGAAATTTTAGCTTTTACCACCTTTTTTCTTTGTGGTGTGTACATGTGTGTGTTCATGTGTGTGAGCTCTAGCATGTGCATGGAAGTTAGAGGACAACCTCGGTGTTGGCCTTCTCCTTCCATCGTGTTTGAACAGGGCCTCTTGTTCCAACACCGTCCACCTGGATAGCCGACCCCGAGCTTCTGAGAGTTCTCTCCTCTCATCCACCATCGGAACGCTGGGATTACAGCTGTGACCACCACGCATGGTCTGACATCGCCCCTCATGCGTGTACAGCAGACACATCAGCCTCTCAGCCTTCCCTCCAGCATCTCCCTTTTACTTTTAAGGTCACATGTGCTCTGCAGGATTACCCGTTCTTTGTTATTGCTAGTGTTGCATACTGGCTAGTCTTTGCTGCATTAGAACACTGTGATTTGATGCTGCTCTTTGATACTTAAGTAGCACAAAAATGTTCTTTGATGCTGTAAGACGTAATATTTGTAAAGTTGCGTGTAACTATTCTACAAAGCTAATACTTGTGCAGACTTTAGTTTTAAAGTACAAGGAAAACAAATATGTGGCTACATAGTACACAAGAAAATGCCAAAGAATCAATGAAAAATTATGTTTAAAATACAATCTTTTAAGGCCAATTGTATGAAGAGAAACAGTGTACAGGGGTGATCTCAACACCCATGTCACTAAAACTCAGTACTGAAAACTTTTGAGTCTTATTTTACATGTATTGAAGACAAAGCAGGTATTTAGTTTAAAATATGTTTTTAATTGAAATAGTGTTACGTCACATTTCTCCTTCCTTTTCTCCCTCAAGTCCCTCTCATGTCACCCCACATACATATGTGTGTGTGTGTATGCACAGATATGTAAATACATGTGCTGACTCTCCGTTTTTATTATTTGTGTGTGTAAGGGTTAAGGGCTGACCACTCTGCGTTGGACAATAAGGGGCTCATCCTGGGAGAGGCTAACTCCCCTCCTGTGTTAACATGTGCAGGTCTGGTTTATGTGGCCATGTCTAGGGCAGACTGTTTTAGCGCCTTCTTGTATTTTGGCTCTTATGGTCTTTAAAGCTCTTCTGTGATTTTTCTAATAGAATCCGAGCTAAATGCGTTGCTTTGAGCTTAACTGCCATACACATACTTGTAGCTAGAGTTTTCCTGCCTGACCCACAGTCAGGACAAATCTCTCTCACCTGCCAGTCCCACCGCCGCTCAGACCCAACCAAGGAAACACAGAGACTTCTATTGCTTATAAACTGTATGGCCGTGGCAGGCTTCATGCTAACTGTCCTTATATCTTAAATTAATCCATTTCTATAAATCTATACCTTGCCACGTGGCTTGTGGTTTACCGGCATCTTCACATGCTGCTTGTCATGGCGGTGGCTGGCTGGCAGGCAGTGACTCCTTCTGCCTTCCTGCTCTTTTAATTCTCTCTGTTAGCCCCGCCTATACTTCCTGCCTAGCCACTGGCCAATCAGTGTTTTATTTATTGACCAATCAGAGCAATTTGACATACAGACCATCCAACAGCACATACATATACATACATGCATGCACACACATATACACAAAAGTACACATACATGAATACACAAGTTGATGCCATTGTGAAGTGCATGTGTTACTTCTAAGATGTACAGGAAATCGAGGTAAATGGTTCCAAAAAGGGAATATAGAAACTGTGTAAATATTTTATGTGTAAATTTTTAATTCGATTTTATGTGTGTCTATATGTATTTATATGTATATGTGTGTATATATGTGTTATGCATGTGTGTGCATGCATGTATGTATATGTGTGTATGTATGTGCATACATACACGTGTACTTGAGTATATATATATGTGCATGTGCACGTATGTATGTATATGTGTGTATGTGTGTGTAAGTATGTGTATGTATATGTGTATGTGCATATATGTGTGTGTATGTATGTGAGTACATATGTACATGTTTGTATGTGTCCTTGTGTGTATATGTGTGTGTGCGTGCATGTATGTATATGTGTGTGCATGTGTACTTGTATGTGTGTGTGTGTTCATAGGTATTCATAAGGATACCAGAAGAGAGCACTGGATCCCCTGAAGCTCTTGTTGCTGGGAACCAAACACACCCCTCTCCTATTTCCATGTCTGTATCCCACTGGATTTAATGAGAACTTGCACGTGCACAGTTGTGGGGTTACTTACTCAATGATGGGCAACTTACCAATGGCCAGCCCTCCCGATTGCTCTGTAGCCGGGGTGGGGCCCCATCCGTACTGGAACATTGATGGGCCTGACCTTGTCCCTTTTGAGTGGGAGGCAGACAGGGCACCAGGGCTTATTTAGCCAGATGGCTCTTGAATTCTCTTTGTAGCTGAAGACCTGGCATTCCTGATCCACCTCCAAATTTTGGGGATAACACCCACTCACCACCAAGCTCAGACTGCTGGGGTGGAACCTGGTGTGTTGTGCATAATAAGCAAGCCGGTCACTAACTGAGCTACATGCTCCATGTTTCCTTCTTCGAGGACAGCCTTATTGTGTGCTCTGGCCGCCATAGTACTCCATGTGGACAGCTCACAGACTCCAGTTTCTCTCCATCCTCCTCACACTTCTTGTTTCCGTTTTTTCTAGCAGCCACCATAAAAGATGTGACAAGTCGCAGCATAATTTTCCTTGATCCATGACGAGGGTAGGTGGCAGATGCCCTGTCCATGAATCTACAGTTTATCAGTGAGCATTTTAATGCGATAGCAAATGGAGGGTGTTTAGGAGACACTGCTGTAAGAACATGCTTTGTGGCAGGACAGACAGTGTCAAAACATCAAAACACATTTCTCTGTGCACATTACAATGTTAAGTGAAGAACACTGATTGTTGTAGAAACAGGAGTCTAATCCAACGTGTGTTTATAATCTGGATAATTTAGTCATTTGAAGCTTCATTATTTTAATTGGCAATAGTTAAATAACAGTAATTTCCTTTGCCTTTTGTTCTTTCCAGACAAGCATTTTTTAAAACCTTTTATTGCCAGCCTCAGAAAAGCATGCTGTAAAAACGAGAATGGCTTGGTATTTGCACAGCACTTCTTGTTGTTGTTGTAATTGGAGCTTTGATGGTGAAACTGAAAACTGAAGCAACAAAGGATGTGCTCCCAGCCCCACCGGGCACGCGGAGACAGGTGGCGGGGAGGAGGAAAATGCTGTAAGAGAAAGGAGCTTCATGGGAAGCTCGTCTCGTCGGGGGTGGATAGAGCAGGAGTCTGACCCAGGACTGTTGACTTTTCGAGCAGAGGGCCTCCTTATACAGAGGACCGTCTCCCACACTGTAGGACCTTTAGTGACATCTCCCAGCAGTAGATTCCTGGTCTGCGTCCTTCTAATGGAGACATACCTAAATGGTACCAGACCTTGCCAGACAGATAAAGCTGTGAACCACTGGCCTTTTGTGTTTATTGGGAGCCTTTTTTAGTGGATCTGAGGGTGTCCCTTGACATCATCTGACTTAACTGTGGTTAATTATTACTCATGTCCATTAGCCTTTAGCTCTTAAAAGATAAGGCAGCTTTCTAGCTTAGCCAGGTCTCTTTACATATAATAAGTGGGATGTCAGGAAATGTTTGCTGTGTTGCATTCTGATGAAGCCATTGTATAAGTACAACACTGCAACTCTGTCATAAGTTTTCTAAAGTCAGATATGACAGTGCATATGGTTTAAACCCTTTCGTGTGTGAATGGCAAGTACTGTCAGAAGTGCTCTACAGAAACTGACTTAATCCACAGAGCTGCTGTGCAGGCATGTTACATAGCCTTAGTTTTGTAGATGGACAGATTGAGGCCTGTCTATGATGACTGCATAGTCAAAACTCCAGGAGGCAACCAGAAGGTCAACGGACCCCACAGCAGACTGTCTGGTTGTCTCTGTTGCTAACAGTGCACAGGGCAATGGAGGGCTTTCCAGGATGGTACTGACAGTTCACAGACCAACCCAGTTAACAGTCTGCCTTGGGGAACCTCACCAGTGCTCCAGCTCAGCCCGACTGGAGCTTTCATTTCGTGCTGCTTACTACTTTCGCAAAGCGATGATTTCACGCGTTCCAAAAGATTTCCACTGGGGACAGATCTGCTCTGGTGGGCCATAGGAGGAGGGGATTATATTTTTGAAAGAGGCCAGGTCTGCTGACCTAGCCCCGAGTGTTTCTGCCTCACCTTGGTGTCCTCCTTCCTCTGAGGTTCTCTTGCTTAGTTTCACTTCATTTCTTCTCTGGCTGGGCCGCCATGTCCAAATGCAGTCACCCACTGACCCGCCGTTTCTTCCTGATCAGCATCATCTGACGGCCTCTCTGCTGTAATGGGATGAGAGGAAATAAGCCAGGCGGTGTCTGCTCCTTAGGTGGTGAGTTAGTGGTGGGGCCTACACAAATAACAGCGGCAATGCAAGGTGCACTGAATGCTGGTGGCAATGCCAGCAAAAAGTTCAGAGGAAGTGGGGATTACGTCTGCCTGGAGGGATTGGAAAGGGTTTGTGCAGCTGGCCTTACATGATAAATAAATGCCCCCAGCAGCAGACAGAGGAGAGTGAAGGGATGAGAGGAGGGAATGTGGGAAGAAATGACTGCTCCTGGTGTGTCTGGAATTGTGCTCATCCATAAGAGCAAACGTAGGTGTGCATGCGTAAGTCAGAACTTGTGTGAACAGGAAAACGCAGGATATACTGGAGTCTTATGTAATTCAAAGTGCTGGGGTTTGGGCAGTGGGAAACTGTGTGGGGAGATGCTGGGAGCAGCTAAGAAACTTTAGGGGGTGGGAAGATATCTCAGTTGAAAGAGCAAGAAGAAAAGAAAAACCAGACAGGTGTGGTAGAACCTAGTTATCACCTCAGTGCTGGGGCTTTGGGAGCAGGTGGATTTGGGGGACTCCCATGCTACCCTACCCTACTTACTGTTCTTGGTGATTTTTAGGCCAGTGAGAGTCAGTGTTTCTAAAAAACAAAAACGTGGACACCCTGCCCAAGGAACTACGCCCAAAGTTGTCTTTGGCCTCCACAATTGTTGTGTACTTCTGACATGAACATGTGTGCACGTGTGCACATACACAGAGAGAGAGAGAGAGAGAGATTATTATAGCTTAGTGATAGAGTGCTTGCCTAGAATGTGTCCACCTCTACATCCAGTTGCAAGCACTACAAAAAGTAGGGTGGGGAAGGTAATATAGTGATCAGGCAGTAGAGCTTCAATGAGTTATTTTCAGGTCACATGACAAAAATCCAAGGAGCTCTTATCATTGCTTTAACCACAAGGTTGATTCACAGTTCAATTTTGCATTTACAAAATTAGTAAGATACTCAAGTTGAACAAATCTATTGAATGAATGTGTATGTATGTGTGTGCATGTGCATGCGTGTGTGCGTGCGCGTGTGCGTGCGCACGCGTGTGTGTGTGTGTGTGTGTGTGTGTGTGTGTGTGTGTGTGTGTGAGAACAGCTTTTGCCTGAGCAGAGGCAGGTCATATTCTTATAAAGCTACCGTGTTAATGCTGAGGGGAAATAGTGGTTGGAGACTGAGAGGAACGGATGTGGACTTAGGCTGAGTGGAAATAGTGGAGACAGGGCTGCAGCCAACTGCACTCAGGTAAAGGGTGCAACAGAGAGATGGAGGGAATTCCTGGATGGTTATGTGACATGTGGAGACAATGTGTTGGGCTCAGCTTATCAGGCTTCAGGAGAGAGGACATGGTCCAGTGGCTTCCCAGACCGTGGGGTGAGCAGATTCTGGGTCTGCCTCTCATTAGCCATGTGACCTTGGACACAATAGTTAGCATTTAAAAATAGCACCCATCCAGGGTCAGTGTGGGACTGGCTAGAATTTATGAAGTTCTTATCATTTCACCTGCCACAGAAGATTTCAGTGAAATCAAATTGATGAGGTCCATTTCAAATCTACATAGAAATACAGATTAATTAGAGTCTAGACTGGAGCAGGAATTGTTTCATTTTAAGCCAATTCTTCCTGATGTTCTGGAATTTTTTTACTTAAAAAGTTTACTTTGAAGTTGATAACAATACTGATTTTTCATCTTTGTTTTTCTCCGTTTTCTTTTGGATGTTGTACTTTTGGGCACTTTTATACGTTTGTTTAGATTTTTACGTGATTGATAGAAGATCCCAACTGCTAGGAATCCCATAGTCTTGATTGGCAGTTAACATGTAAAAGGCAATACAAGATGAAAGTCTTGAGTTTCACATCTATGTCAGTAACTCTCAGCCAAATTTCGTGAGTGACTGAAGGAATGTGACTGTGTGTCCTTCCCTTGATTTCCTGTCTCTCTCTCCCCCGCTTTCCTTCAGGTGGGACGAACAGGTATGAGACGGAGCCCTGGGGTGACCAAGAGCTTAGTTAATCCCCCCAAATAACACAGGTCACATTTGTTAATTGCCCACCAGAACTAGATGGTAAGACCTGAAGACATCACAGGTTTGGGTTATAGGATAAAGACAAATCAAGCTGAAGCTGATCTAGAAGCCACCCTGGCTGGCCAGCGTCATGGTGCCAGGCAGTGCTACCCAGGCTGCTGGGAAAGACTTACCAGTCATCTCACTCCCACAGGGACCCTGCACGCCACACTGCTGATCTTCCAGGCGCCCACTGGTGTCAGAGTGGCATGGCCGCCACAGAAAGGAACTTGGGTAATTTACTGTAAATTTGGCTAAAAGCCCATGTCTATGCATTCACTTTTATTTTTATTTTAATTAAAACTGCCTTTTTTTTTTAAATGGCAAACTATGAGATTATTTCTGATGTCTCTAGATTTAGGTCATTTTCAGACTAGGGAATGTATTTTGTCCTCCAGGTAGAATATTGCTGCTGCTAATGAACACCCCGTGGCCCTGTCTGTGAAGTTCACAGACATGGGAACAAGTCAAACATCTGTTTCCCAGGAACACCCTCCAGGATGCTGGGGATGGTCAAAAGCTCTGAAGATGGCATTCAGTGTCCTTTGGGTTGAAGTTAGACAGCTGTCTAGAACACAAATATTTTAAATAATTTGGCCTCAGAATACAATGTAGACAAAATTCTAAGTGGTCTTATTAAATAAAAAAACAAGGAGCCAGAAATAGGGGTAAAAATCTGACAGAGATTAGAGGAATCAGAACAGCCACCAGCTAACTTTGCCTCACCACGACGCAGCTTCCAAAGTGAGCTACTTCCTGTCTACCCGCGCCTTTATTGCCTTGCTGTTCTGCCCTCTCATTGGCTCATAGCCCAGCTACCTCACTTCCTTGTCACTGCCTGTCTGGACAGACCTCCAGGTCTCTATGGTTGGTACTGGGATTAAAGGTATGTGTCACCAAGCTTGGCTCTGTTCCCTAGTATGGCCTTGAACACACAGAGACCCTGCCTGCCAAGTGATTGGATTAAGGGCGTGTGCTACCACTGCCTGACTTTTGTGTTTACTTAAAATGGCTTGCTATTTCCTGTGATCTCCAGGCAAACTTTATTTATTAACATACAAATAAAATATCACTACATTTCAGCACAAATAAAATATCACCACAATACAATTTGTAATTTTCTCAAACTATACCTTTAATTGATTCTGAATTGTTTACAAATTTGATATTTTCTTCCAGAAATTATAGTTCTTGCAGATATGCCTATGATACTTATTTCATTTGAGGATTTTTGCTTTGTTTTATTTTCATTTTTATGTTAGGCAAAGTGTCTACAGGGAGTTCCTGCCCTTGCCTCCATTTACAAATTTCAGTTTCATAGTATGTCTTCAGACATACTATGTATAGCCTAATACATGATGGTTGTGTATTTTTCAATTATGAAAGAGCCAACTTCTTGATCATCAGTGCCCACAGGAATTTCAGAGTAGATGGTAGATGCAAGGGTGAGGCAGGCAGGTGATGTTTTTATAATTGGAATAATAAAGCAAATTATTGCTTAAGTGACTGTACCCACAACTATGTTGTTTTTCCTGTAGAAAGCATGAGTGAATTGGTTCTTACAACTGAATTCCCCTGTGAAACTTCTCATCCTACAATGTCCTCCGTCATGCAGGGATAAGTGAATTATTTTTCAGTTTATGAACTATAGTGATGTAATCTGAAAGACTTCCGGAGGAATTGGAAGCAGGGACCTCCTGTCATCACAGACAGCCCTGTCTCCAGGCCTACATTAGCCTCGTTGGTGCCGCCAGTGCGCACTTGGTTTCCTAACCCTCCCCCCGTTTTGTTTTTCTATCAAAGTGGATATTTTCAGCTTGCAAAAGTAACTACTTATACCCAAAAGTGGGACATCAAAGAATGAAGGAAAAACGTTCATTCACAGGTAACAGCCTGTCGTACAAGCCCCACAGTTTGCTTGCTTAGTCCTGAGTGAGAGGGTCTCAGATGGCTCAGAGCGCTTGCTTGCACTATCACCTAGGCAGGTGACCAACATGCAGCCTTTGGGGTGAGAGCTGAGAAGAGAATCCTCAGTGCTGTACCTCAGACCTTGTCTGATTAATCTACCCATTTGATTTATTATCTCAAAGCTCTGTTTGCCTTCCCAGCAGACATTGCCATGCCAAATACAACTTAGAAATGAAACTTGGAAGAGTCAGATAGGTGGTAGACAAACATTAAAAAGATTTTGTTAGAGAAAGAACTAGAAAGTCCACTTTCATTTTAGGTTTAGAAGCATAGTTTTCTGCATTTGGTTTGGGCTTGTTTTGCTGTGGAACTTTATACTTACCCTAGCGGGCAGCTTGCAGAACAGTCTGTTAGTCTGCTCATTTTCCTTGAGTTTTTTCTGAGTTGATGGTGAGCTGCATCATGTACAACCTTCTTGGAAAGGGACATTGTAGAGCTGTCTTAATGAGGAGAGTTAGTGTAGAAATCAGCCTGACAGTAGATTGTCCTCTGTAGTAGGCTTCCCTCTACCAACTTCACATGGGGAAGCTGACACCACATATGGTTCCGTTTTGTGTTACAGAGGCCAAGTCTAGTAATTCCCTAGGGTCTTAATTGGCCAAAAATCCAAATCACCCATTTGATCCAAGTGTTATTAGAGGGAATATTTCCTTTGGAGAGTTCTGCAAGCCCTTGAGTGGAGCTGCAGGCAGTGAAGCCTGTGATCATTTTATTAGCCCTTCACTCCCGAGTCTTGTAGACTGTCCACAGAAAATACCGAGGTCACTCTATCGCCATGCCTCAAGCCACTGTTTATTCTTTAAGTGCTGTCTTTGAAGAACTGAATTTAGTTCTATGGTGAAGTCATTGGTCAAAAGGAAGAGTCTCCTTGGCAGCCACACCCACATTTGAAAGTTTTGTCATGGTAACTGAGGACAGTGGAGAAGAATGCACAATCTTGACAAATTCCAAAAGCAAAATTATAAAACAAAGATTTTCGCTGAAGTAAATCATGACAGCAGAAAATGAGGACGTCATTTGGCAGTGGACTTAACCGCTGGCTTCTTAGAGGCAGCAGGTTATGATTAAGACCATGTTGGTGCTTCTACAAAGTGTATCTGGATCCACGTGTGCGCTCACCACCCACAGGCTGCTGAAGGAAGTTGTAGGAATGTTTGTCTGCGAGAAATTTCCCAGGGCAGCAGAGTTATTCAGCAGTTAGAGGCCTGCATCCTTTCTGCCTGTGCTTATATAGACTGTGTGGCTTGCCCTTAGCCTCTTGTTCAAATTAATGCTCATTTAATGAGGCTTGCTTTAAGGTCACCTCCTTGTTGTTCACTCAGACTACCAATGACTTAAGTCCCTTCCGCAAGAGAGGTATGACAAGAAAGTTAAGAGATGTGGTTTAGAAATAAGACAGGAAAGACAACGTCATTTCAGAGGTGCAGTGTTAGAGGAGATTGTTTTGGCTGCTCTTTTCAATCCCAAATGTGGATCCAGGAAAGCAGGTGGGATCAGTAACTAGCTGTGTGTTTGATGGTGACTTTGTCCATTCTCCACGGATGGACCAGGATGGCTGTCTCTGCTACGCAGTCGGCTGCTTCCATCGTCTCCCATTGTCTCCAGCTGCCACTCCCGGGTTTCTTTTGATGTCTCTTGTGTTGCTTCCATCTTTATAATCCCTGCTTGTGTGGCATGTCCCCACATTCGGCTCCCATGTGTTTTTCATCTCCAGTTCCGGCAGTTATTTTCAAAGAACATGGTCTTATGCGTTTATGTATTTGTTTTAAAATGTTCAGTTTTGCTGGGTTGCTCTGCACGTATTGGCTGAGACAAGCAATGTGGCAGCTCAGCCTGTGGCTGTCAAGCATTGCACTTCACAAAAGTTTGTGGTCTATACCTAGAACCCTGTGCGGCGGCATTTGGGAGCTACGGTGATAGATGTGGTTTTTTTTATTCATGCTGGGCTTTCCACCTTCCTCTCCTCCCCTCTTCTTAAGACTGCAACATAGAATGAAGCCACCTCTTATTTGTGCCAGGGTCTTTATGATTTCTATGCAAAACATTTTGAGAAAATTCTTCCACAGCTTGATATGGAAACACATCCTGTCATATCCTGTTAGGGAGACACACAAACAAGACAGTTACTGAATTTATGTCACATCTTGTGACCTTGTAGTTCAACATGTATGACTTGTACTAACTACCCCTACAACCCAGGATGCCTCAGAATACATCTACTCCTTTCTGACCCATCTACTTTCTGATGAGAAGTCTCTACTGTAGATATTCCACTTAGCCCTGAAATTATCCTAGGGAAAAATTAAAAATAATGGATGCTGTGTGAGGATAAATCCCTGGAATCCTAGAACCTGGGAGGGAGAGACAGAAGGATCATGGGCATCCTCAGCTACATAGTGATTTCAGGGCAACCTGGGCTACCTGGAACTCTGTCTCAAGAACAAACAAACTGGAAACTACACAGAATCTCTTTATAGATTTCAGTACAAAATGAGCGCAAGTTTGTATAAGTCACATCCTTCTCTGATTGGCGCAGTTGAAAACTCAGTCAAGACACTCAGGTAAACCAAATTTAAGAGCCGTTGAGTATCAATGAGAAGATCTTAAGAATAGCAGTTCATGCTTCACTGT
>CABHPP010126839.1:7183-31691 GCA_902168425.1 Peromyscus attwateri | reverse complement strand
TAGCCCTGGCCACACCTCTAGCCCTGGCCACACCTCTAGCCCTGGCCTCCCTGGCAGCTGCCATGGTCTGCTCTTTGCAGCTGTCTGGTACTGTCCATATCAGGCTAGTGCAGATCCTTCACTTAAAACTGCACTTCAGTGGGAAAAGAATGGCTCAAATCATAAAAAAAAAAATAAAAAAAATAGTGGCAGCGGCGGCGCACGCCTTTAATCCCAGCACTCGGGAGGTAGAGGCAGGCGGATCTCTGTGAGTTCAAGGCCAGCCTGGACTACAGAGTGAGTTCCAGGAAAGGCGCAAAGCTACACAGAGAAACCCTGTCTCGAAAAACAAACAAACAAACAAACAAACAAACAAACAGTTCAAGGCCACTTACCCGGTTGTGAAATTTAGAAGCCCGGTATATCCTTGGAGACAGGTTGTAGACAGCATAGTGTCCTGGATGCTTGGCATCCAGAAACAACCGTACATCTTCTATGTTGTTTTTGATTGCTGACTCCACACCTTCTGCTGGGAATGACATCACTGAAACAGAGCAGGCTCAAGTTAGCTGCTAAAGGATTGCCCACTTGGGCTGTGCTTGCCTCCCAGCACGGTAGCTAGCAAAACACAGGCTCTTCTTACCCTCTTTAAGTCTCAGCCTGTGCAGTGGGAGGTGTACAGACTTATAACACAGGAAATCTCACAAAGCTAATCACAAACATCTGGGAAAACTTTTCAGGTAACCTGATATATATCATGGTCTATAAGGGCTACAATCAGCTTTTCTAATTTTTTTTTTTTTTTTTGCCTAGATTATCTAGTTTTAAATGTGCATGGCCTGATCATTATATTACTCAGTTTGTAACCTCAGAGTTCCAGTCAGGCCAGAAGCTGGGCTGACACTGGCCTTGCCCTTTTCATAGGCCAGGAAATATGCTTGATACAAAACACCTACCCTCCACCAATCTGGGTAGTCTCCAAGTCACACCTCAAATGAATCCATGGCTACCAAAGAGGCAAAAGAGGCACCTCGGCTACCTCCATTTGGCCCCTTGTCTAAGTCCCCTATAGATGTCTATTATCCAATTAGACATACCTGCAATCCTGGATGTGATGTAAGATATGTCCAGATCACCCTTTGCATAGCTGGAAAGAAAAGAACACTCAATCACTACAAAAACACTTGGCAGTTATATCATAAGAACTTTAAGTGGAGTCCAAGTCCTAGAATGCTGAGGTAACCTTGCTGGCAGGCTGTATTCCATGAGAAGTGTGTGTGTGTACATGTGCACAAGATCTTGTGTGTGCTTTAACCATCTTTTCTATCTAAAGTGTTCTCCAAGGCAAAAACATTGAGGGCTGATCCTGACAGTAACAAAGACAAGGGTGCTGTAGACATCAGTCATTGATCCCATTGCTCGAGGGGGCTGGATAGGAACAGTGGTTGGCAACTTGAGGTGAGAGCATACCCTGTGCCCTATACAGGCCTGAAAGGAGACAGCAGATACTGCTGGAGAGAAACAAAGACATCCTAAATGACTAAGATACATCACTGCTCATGGCTACCAAAAACCAAAAAACTCTTAGAAACCAATACCCTAAATTGGTTCACAAAACTGACAAAAATACAGATCAAATCCTAAGTGACTATGCAAGAACTTGATAAACTTATTCTACATACAATTCCTCTTAAAAAAAAAAAAACCCATTTATGCTGGAACAACCAAGATATCTTGGAAAGGAGAGAGGGGGGTAAATGGTGTTGCATAACTATTTTGAGTAGCACACTATAGCTGGGCAGTGAGGTCAGGATAGGAAAGTCGGAGGCAGTTGAGGAAGGCACACTTGGCACCAGCAGAGTCAACAAGGGGTCAGGTGGAACAAAGAATAGACATACACTATAAATTCACCAACATAAAACCTGATTATGACAATCTCAACAGTTTAAAATGTCATTTGAATTTAAGACAGGCTAACTTAGGGTATAAAAGGCTCTCTGAAGCCGGGCGGTGGTGGCGCACGCCTTTAATCCCAGCACTCGGGAGGCAGAGGCAGGCGGATCTCTGTGAGTTCGAGGCCAGCCTGGTCTCCCAAGCGAGTTCCAGGAAAGGCACAAAGCTACACAGAGAAACCCTGTCTCAAAAAACCAAAAAAAAAAAGGCTCTCTGAGACAACAAACAGTATGTACTGAAGTACAGCTTTATCTGGTACTTAAATTTTGGTGGGAAAAGGCAGTTAAACAAACAGGCCACAGATCAGAACTAACTAGTTCCAATATGTTTCTTCACAAAAACAATTAATAACCTAATAGTAACCAAGATACCAGATATCAGTGGTAGATGTTTTAATCCCAGTACTCTGGAGGCAGAGGTAGGCAAATTTCTGATCTCACAGGCAGCCTGGTCCACACAGTTTCAAATCAATCAGGGCTACAAAGGTAAACAGAGTGGAGGGTGCAAATACAATGTAGACGACAGCATAAAAATAACTTGGCTGACCCAAAGCAGTTGCAGCCTCAAGCAACTAAGAGAGCCTGCAGTGGTCACTTTTGCCACCTGTCACCACACTTGGACCCTTTCACATACGAAAGAGCCAAAAAATGAAGGCTATTTGCTGCTAATTTAAGTATATTTAAGAAATACAGGAGTTATGTAACTCTTATCAGTTATGTCTACTTTGCAGCCCACAGGTTACATGCAGCCAAAAATAGTTATAACTATAGCTCAACAAAAAATCATATACTTACTTAAAACATCATATGTTGTTGTTGCTTTAAAGTTTATTATAAACTCATAGTTGTGTGTGTGTGTGTGTGTGTGTGTGTGTGTGAGAGAGAGAGAGAGAGAGAGAGAGAGAGAGAGAGAGAGAGAGAGAGAGAGAGAGCGCGAGCAAGCTCACCATGCTATGAGATAGGCATGGAGGTCAGCAACATGGCAAACAAGCAGCTGTATGGTGGGGAGTGGAGCTTTACAGAAACTGAAAAAGTCCAAAGTACTAAATAAAGCTCTAGAAAACATCCAAAAGACAGAAAAAAAGGAAAAGTCATGCCTGAGTCTAGACTCAGAAAGGCCGACAGACCCAAGAGAACCAAATGGTGATACTGGAGTGACTGCCTCATTAGACTTCAGAGTAAACAACTATTGGATTCTTGGCCTTTCTGTCATAAGACCGTCATCACTGGATTATCTGGATTACAGCCTAAAAATCAATATAATAAACCCTGTATAGAAATATATAGTATTCATTCTATTGGTTCTGTTCCCTTAAAGAACCCTAATATAGACAGAGATCATGTTACAATATCAAAAGGTTGGACATGCCTAGTGGTTTAAGCATACATTCCAGGCAGAAGGTATATGCACATGTATGTTCACATATCCTTGTTTCTACAATGCAACACACCCACCATGTGTACTCCCTCACTGGCACAGGGCACACACATGCAACTGTTAAGGCTACGAACATAAAACAGTCACAACAACAAAAAATGAAAGGATATTTCATCAACTGTAGCAGTTTGGGGACCATAAGTAATATGATCCAATGGGGCTTACTACAGCAGCAGACATCCTTGGGCAGCAGGAGCATCCATACTGGTAAGAGCCAGTGAGACTGCCCAAGCATCTCAGTCACAATTCCCTCCAGAAAAGCTGAAGGAGTAACCTTTAACACAGTACTGTGTTCTGGAATACTCACCAAGGCTCTTGGGCCATGATTTGACTTTCTTAAGCATATATTCACACCCACTGTGGCCCAGGTCTCTCATAGTGACTAACTTCTAGTAACCAGAGTATGCTGGAAGGTGCTACTTTGCCCTGCAGTTGCTGCATCTATTTGGCACCAAAGAAAAACAGTGCCATCATGCCAGGTACTAGCAAAGCTAAGGAGATCCTGAGATGCTGCTGTTGCACAAAGCCAGTTCTGTTGGGGGTCCTATGGACAGGGGCCTCAGGTTTGTGCTGGTTAGTTTTGTTTGTTTTTTGTCAGCTTGACACAAGCTGGGATCATCTGTGAAGAGGAAATCTCAATTGAGAAAATCCCTCCATAAGACTGGCCTATGGGTAGGTGGTCCTGGGCTACATAAGAAAGCAGGCTGAGTGAGCCATAGAAAGAAAGCCGGTAAGCAGCATTCCTCCATGGCCTCTGCTTCAGTTTCCACCTCCAGAGTTTCCTGCTCTAAGCTCCTACCTTGATTTCCCTTGATGATGGACTGTAACCATAAGCTGAAATAAACCCTTCCTTTCCAGACTGGTTTTGGTCAGTGTTTTATCACAGCAACAGAAGGCAAACTACGACAACGTCCCAGGCTCAAGTCTGTACATGGCTCATCCTAACTGAGGGTGACAAAGTTAACACTGCCTTGGGGAATCTCCATACAGGCAAAGAACAGGATAGGACAGCCCTCACACTTACTTAGCCATAGACTGGATGACCTTGGAGGAAGTATCCTTGAGGTTGGTGAAGAGCCGTTCTGTCCCGCCCCGTAGGATGTCGAGAAACCCACCATAGGGCTGGTCATACTCTGCCAGAGCCAGAACTACAGGAAAGAGCCACAGTAGGTCAAGAGTATGTCCCCAAGAAGCCTCATTGCTTCCCCTGATTCCCTCAAACCCACCAGTGAGCTATCTTTCCCACTAGCAGGTGCTAGCCTATTGTTTCCAGCCATTTCAGAGACCCAAGGAATGGCCAATATAGGCACAGAAGGCTATGTGAACAAGTCAGACCTAGTTTCTACCTGGAACTGCACCAACAGTGAGACAGTCTTAAAAAAGTAACTGCAGGACATGATACCCTTTCTAAAGTGAGTGCAGGTGAAGCCCACAAAAGTTGACTCTGAGACCACAGAGTGACATCCTCAAAGACTGTGGTGGTAGAGCTAACACAGATGCAACTTAGGTTCTGAACAGCCCCACAAACAGCCCACATAGCATGATGTAAAAGAAGACACCCTGCCCTAACCCTAACTGCACCACACATGCTGGGCACAGAGTAAGAACCTCAAGTCCCAGGACACTGGGGTAGCCAATCTTTGGAGACAAGAGCCTCCTCTCTAGGAAACAAAGATCTAGAGAAGGACTCAAGTTAGTCCTTGACATTGCAAAAAGGAGATTAGAAAATGGCTCATTCCACAGTCAGTCCATGACCGTATCTGTTTCAGAGTCCTCCTTTCCCTCATTGGTGCTCTTAAGGTGGCCATTCCACATGAGATGGAAAGCCACTGTTCTGTGGCTTGGTTCTCTCAAACCGGTAGGAATAACCCTCAACTCTTCCTATTGTACCCTAGTTCCTATGACTCCCATCTCTTCTCCTTCTCTCCTCCCAGTAGGCACCTCTAGTGCTCTGTGACCTTAAGGTATTATCTGCTAACCTTGTCTAAAGCAGGTTTGGCCTTGATACTCAATTTCTGGAAGGCACTCTGGGAGGTCTTCTCTTAAGAAGGGTCATTTCCATAGGCTTTGAATTATGCAGATGTCCAGGACACAGTATAACCTCCAGAGGAGCTAGAGACTATCATCAACCATGCCTGGAACACTTATTTCATTATCTTGAATGGCAGGTGAGTTAACCCTTGCTTTGTGAAGATATATATATATATATATATATATATATATATATTGTGAAGCTAATATAACTCCTATGGGACAGAGTTACCCAGTGGCTCCAGGTTGGTTTCCTCTGGATCTTTCACTGACAATCTTTCCCTTGGTTGATTTAAGACCAAATACCCTGTCAAATTCTGTATTCTACCCTGAGCACAATGGCTCAAAAGAACTATGAGTTCCTTGGAAAGGTAGAGACAATTACCAATTGAAAACCCCCAAGGAACATGGTTTTGATATCTGCTCTGATGCATATTGGGTACCTGGTAAACAACCTGCAGTGAAAGACTAGTGGTTAGGCTGGAGCACTTACCTCCACTGTAACTGTTATTCACAGGGCCCCCAGGAGGGGGTGGTGCTCGGGAAGGGCCTGAGTTCCCATAGCCACCATTCTGCTCCAGCAGCTGTAAGATTCAAAGGCATGGTGTCAGCTTCATACAAAAGCCAGAGTTAGTTTACACCTGCACTTAGCATTGTGCCCTCAGCTGATGAGCCAGCCTCTATCTGGTTTACTCTAACATGCAAGGATAGTAAGTTCCCAGGAGTCTTGGCAGGGGTAGAAATAAAACAAATAAAACTTCTATTCATAGCTCTAAAACAACATTCAGGGTAACCTAGAGAGTAACATCAGACAGATGCTAACACCCTTATACTATGACGACATATCCAAACCTTTATGGACATAGAATCTGTTCTTTCTACTTCATTTCCTCCCAATCTACTTGATCATCTTGAGTAGACTTATCAGGTGTGCAGTTCAGAACCCTAAGACCTGTGGTCCTAGTGCTGTGTGTGGCTCCTCCAACAACTCCTTGGAACATGCTTGCATTATTCTTTGAACTCAGCCCACAGTGCATATTGTCTAAGGAGCTAGTTAGCCCAGAGAAAGTGTTTATGGGTTCTATAAGCACTACAATCATAAAACTCTTGGTGTCTTCACTGGCCAGCAGTACTTCTGTCCTGACACACTATGAAGAACAAGGCCCACAGTCCTGCTTCCTACCTTCCAGTGGTCTCCAAGACAACCACCAAACGCTTCTGCAAAAGCCCAAAGGTAACAGGAGAGGCCCCAGGTAGCCCTGCCACAGAGCAATCTCCCAATGCCTTTTTTGTCCCTCTGACCTATTACCATCAACCTGATCAACCAAAGAAACTTGTCAAAGGCATCCATATCATCAACCTGCCATCCTCAGAGCACCTGAATTCTTAAAACATATACTGTTCCTAGTTTTCCTACTCTCTAGTGCCAATAGAAAGGGTCTTATCAGCAGGATCTCCTAAAGGAGTCACAGACCTCTTCTACCTACTACTTCCCTGAGGATTCCTATCCACAGATGGGGATTCAGACCAGTATCTCCAAAAGTCCTCTCTTCCATGTTGTACCCTTGCCCTTCAGCAGCATAGACCTTAAATACCCTGATAACTAGTGCAGTATCAAAAGACCCTGGGAAGTTCTGCTTCTAGGGGTGAAAGGCCCAACAACAGGAAGCAGACAAAACTAGAACCAGACAGTCTCTGCAGAGTGATTCAGAAGAGGCCTCACGTCAGGAATTAGCTAGATGGTAGGACAGCAGAATCTGGCCTGAGCCATGAGCTGTACACAGCAAAGTGGGCACAGATGCTGGATTCTTAGAGAAGCCCGGGGACCTGCCTATGCCCTGAAGGTTTGGGCCAGACTTGTGGCTGCTTTAAGAAAGCCTCCTGGACCTCCATACTACAATATTTTCTTGGACTGCCTGCTTTTTGAAAGTGCAGAGCATAGGGTGCCTCAGTCCAACAGCCTGTAAGGCACAGTACTGCCAGCAACTATGTGCACTGGACCTGTGTTGAGCCTGGGGATGAATGCAACCACAAGGCCATGGTTGGGTGCATGCCCCCAGAAACTGTGGGATGTAGATAGTAACATCCAGAAAACAAAACAAAACACACAAAAAAACCAAAACAAAACGAAACAACAAAACAACAACAAAACAGAAACAAAACAGAACAAAACAAAAAAACCTACCACATGGTATGATAAAGGAACTCTTTTGGCTCATCTAAGTGAGCATGTCCAGAGTTCGAGACCATCTGAGCTAGGACCCACAGGAGTGCCTGTTGTGGTAACCATAAGCCGATGAGGGTCTGTGACTTCAGTAAGATAGGATGAAGGTGTCTCAGGCTAATGCCAAGAATACACAAAACCTTAAAGGTCTAGGCATGGACAGTTGAGCCTCATAATGTCCTTACCTCTGTGATGGGGGCCTTGGGGTTCACATTCCTGGCTGCTGCGATTTCTTGAAGTTGTCGGACCACTTCAGCAATGGACAGCCTCTCCTCCGGGTTGACCTTTAGCATGGCACCTAAGGCAAAACAACACCATGAATTAGCCCCATATCACCTACAGCTCTGGGCATCAGCTGGACAGCACCACCTGCTATTGCAAAGGTTACAGAACAAAGATCATATACTTTACCCATAGTGCTGACTTCAGAAGCAAAGGAGAAAATGACAGAGTGACCACAAAAATTAAACAAGTCTATCAGAAATGGCCACTTAGACTGTCATAAGCTCACCAAAGGGTGAGCAGGTGGGAATTCCATGGAAAAGCCCCCACTAGAAAGCTGTCAGAACAGCAGCTATGGAGGCAAATGTGGGACCACATGGTCAATGAGTGAGTAGCACCTAAAACTCAACAGGGAAGCTCATCTCCTCAAGTTTCTAAATCAGGCAAATTCATAACAGGAACTTACGAATAAGGTCATGGAAGACTGTGTAACGAGTGTCATTCACAGGAATGGAGTACTTCCCGTTAACTATCCGAAGTTTTGCTCCATCCTCAAAAGGATGCTGCCGGAAACATAGTAGGTATAAGATACAGCCCAGTGCCTGTGTGGAAAAAATGGAGAGCAGAGTGTGAGGGACAGATTAAAGACTGAATGAGAATATTCAGGGAGAACAGAGGTTGAATAAAAGGAGAATAGAGGGTGGGGGAGGGACTATGCAAGGAAAAAAAGGGCACAGGCTGAACAGGGACCAGCAGGGAAAGGCTGAGCAGGGACCCAGGAGACAAGGTCATCAATACAGGGGTACAAAAGAACTGCCCCTTCTTGGTGAACCTTGGAGGGCACCAAACAGGCTGCCATTCTTTGTTGATTTGAATGAGTCACACATGGGTTATAACATAAAAAAATGTCACTTTAGGGGCTGGAGAAGTAGTTGAATGGTTAAGAGCACATATTGCTCTTCCAGAACCTAAGTTTGGTCCCCTGCACCCATGTCTGGCACCTTACAACCACCTGTAATTCTAGTTCCAAGGATATTTAATTGCTCTGGCCTCCTTAGGCACCAGCACTTATATGCACACAACTACCCTGAGACACACAAATACACACAATTTAAAATTTAAAAAGTCAACCTGGCAAGATGGGCCAGTGACAGCAATTCCTTCCATGGGAAGCTTCCCACCTCCTCCACAAAGAACTTTCTACGTTTCAGCAACAAGCCCTAAGCTCTTGCTATTCAAATCAAAAGACTCCCATAAAAACTGCATGGTTCCTACTCAAACACAGGTTTTATAGATGGGTAAGCACCCTGAGAACCTCACTATATAAGGCACAGCAGATGCCAAGAATTGAGCTCCATGTAGATAATTCCTACAAATTGGGCAGTGTGAAGGGCATAAAGGCAAGCTAGGGATTCCCAGAGACCTGACCTCCTTTTATGGTTTGTTCTACTCACCACATCCAACAGTGTGATTGGGGGTAACTGAAACACTGGGATTTTATCCACAGGCAATAGCATATACAGAACACCTAGATGTGTCCAGATGTGTGGTGAGAAACCTCCTAGGGTGGACCAGGAAATTAATGAAGATGTGTCTTCATTAGTGTGGTTAACTGACTCCTATAAACTTCAAATGCGTAAGGTAAGTCCTTGACAGTGTCTGGGGGGGACGGTGCTGATGATGCCATCACTGTCCCTGTCTCTAGGGAAATGATGGCTCTAGTCACAACAAGGAGGGCCCAGCTCAGTGTGTAAACAGGGGCCATGTATGAAGTAATATATTTAGTCTTCTTCTATTTCCTACCATATAACTCCTTGAATTGCTGATTGTTGGCCATCTGTATGTAACTTCAGGATGGGGTATGGGGTCACCAGAAAGACCAAGACAAAATCAAGATCAGAGGCCTCAACCTCTAAGAGGACAGAGGAAATGAGGGTTAAGCTGACTGACCCTGACCAAGGTGGTAATCTACCATGAGGTCTCCACAAAATGCAAATGTCAAGATTCATGGGAGCTCTTAGACAGAAGATCTTAGAGAGTGGCGCACCTTGGTAGAGTCGTGAGGCTCCCACCTATTCTCATACAGGCTCTATGAATTCCTCCATCAGTATCAGTTATAATATCCTTTATAATAAACTAGTAAATGTACATAAGTGTGTTCTTGAGTTTTATGAACTGTTCTAGGAAGCTAATCAAACCCCAGGAGGGGTTTGTGGGAAGCCAGGCTTCTAGTCAGTCAGTTAGAAGCACAGGCAAAACAACTGTGACCGCTACTGGTGTCCAGAGGGGGCAGAGGTGGGCATGTTGGGCTGAGTCTAACCCTATGGTGGTCTGAAACCACATCTGGCAAATAGATAGCATCAACTTGTTAGCAATGTCTTGGTCTAAGAATGCCCCAGGGACATCCTTTTAGGAACTGACTCTTTACTGTACATGGGGACAGACCTGAGGTCATATAGGTCTCCCATGTCAACTGTACTAGTGTGAAAGAAAAGTGGATGCCTGTGGCAGATGAGGATGTAGTCCCAGAAAGGGTTCCTTGCAAGAGACATCCCTAGGTCTGGAATTCAAGACTCCAGAAGTAGAACAGGTACAGAAATTATCTGTTTTGCCATGTGATGCCTGTGCAGACTCAAAGTTATGTTGTTACTCCAATTGCTCAATTATTATTTTTGAAGATTTATTTTATGTGTATGAATGTTATGTTTGCATGTATTTCTGTACACCATGTGTGTGCCTTCTGCCCTTGGAGGTCAGAAGAGGGCTTTAGATCACCTGGAACTGGAGTTATAGATGATTGTGAGCCAGCATATGGGCACTTGGAATCGAACCTGGGTCCTCTATAAGAGGAACAAGTGTTCTTAACCACTAAGCCATCTTTCTAGCTCCTCCTCTAATTGCTCTGTTAATTCACCTCTGGTAGGAGTCACAAATGAAACTTGAGAAAATGAAGGTGAAGAGCAGAGAAAAGAATAAGAGAAGGGAGCTGATGGGACATGAGAGCCTAAGACAGACAGCTGCTAGAGGCCTCTGCAGCTCCTGCCATGACCTAACTAACCAGGCACCAGCAAGAGAAGCACTCAGACCTCACCCAGATATCCTGCTTCTCTCCAATGGGGAAGTTGGAATACAGGTCTACAATTTCTGGCGTTCTGTACATGGGTGTGGTATTCCTCGTGATCTGAAAAAAAAAAAAAAAAAAAAAAATTTCAGGGTAAGTTACACATAAGCATTATTTTTTTGTTTTACACAGAGGCCCTACAACTTTCTAAGGTCTCTACTGAAGGTTAACAGCAGTGACCTTTCCTCCCACTGTGTTCTGGAGGGACCTCTGGCCACTCATCTGGCCATGCAATGCTGTACCACTACTTTCCTTACAGAGATAGTAATCTCTCATGGCTACCCAGAATTAACTAAAGGAATCAAGTCCAAGTATTAACCCACTGGACTATTTTATTTCCTCAAGGGAACATGTCGTAGCTGGCATGAGAAACCTCTTTTAGAGTGATCAAAGAGGCCATCTTACATGATGGGCATTACTCTAATGAGCAAATGGAGGTACTATATTAAAAGAAGCTTCCAGATGTGTTCTAGTGGGGAACATAAGCCTGTATAACCCAAGAACTAATGAAGTCTGTCAGCTGGTCATATTTAAAAACAGAGTCAGGAGCTCAGTCAGTAAAATACTTGTACAAGAATCAGGGCCTGAGTTTGATCTCTAGAACATACAAGAAAAGCTGGTATGGTGGAAAGAGCTTGTAGTCCCAGTGCTGGGGAAGTAGAGACAGATAAGATTTCTGGGGCTTGCTGACTAGCCAGTTTAAACTAATCAGTGAGTTCTATGCCAGTGAGAGACCTTTTCTCAAACAACAAAGTGGATGCCTCCTAAAGAATAACTCCTGAACTTGTCCTCTGGTCTCCATACACATATGCATACATGTGCACTCACAAATACATGAACACATGCAAAAGCATATTCACATATATACACATACAAAACTAAGACTCTGTAGACCCTCAGTAAAATACCCTGTGGTGGTTTGAAAGAAAATGGCCCCCAAAGGGAGTGGTATTATTAGGAGGTGTGGCCTTGCTGGAGTAAGTGTGGTCTTGTTGGAGGAAGTGTGTCACTGTGGAGGTGGGCTCTGAGGTCTCATATATGCTCAAGATACTGACTGCCCAGTGTCTCAGACCACTTCCTGTTGCTTTCAGATCAAGATGTAGCCAGCACATGTCTGCCTGCACACTGCCATGTTCCACCATAATAATAAATGGACTATAAGCCACTACCTCAATTAAATGTTTTCCTTTATAAGAGTTGCTATGAGCCAGGCAGTGGTGGCGAGGCAAAGCCAGGTGAATCTCTGTGAGTTCGAGGCCAGCCTGGTCTACAGAGTGAGATCCAGGACAGGCACCAAAACTGCAGAGAAACCCTGTCTCGGGAAAAAGAAAAAAAAAAAAAGAGTTGCTGTGGTCATGGTGTCTCTTCACAGCAACAGAAACCCTACAATACACCACATGGGAAATTCATAGCAAACTCACATACCAATCCCCAGAATATGATTCAAATAAAAGTAAGCCAATACACTTTTCACACTGCAGAAAGGTACCAAGGCCTCAGACAGGCAATGACTTCTTAGACAGTGGAAGGTGCAAGCCAGTGGAAAGCCAACATGAGAAGCCTCTCTAAGGACAAGGAAATCTATGCAAGATACAGTTCCAACCAGAGCCTGCAGAAAGGTGTAAAACACCATGGATCCAAGAGATGGAGAGAGATCAGATGAAGAGTGGACAAAAGGTCAGGCCAGAGGCAATGCTGAGTGTACTGGGGCCAACAAAGGGCCAACACCAGGCCACATACTATGACCATATACTTTAGGTATGAAATGTACTTTCATTAAAAACTTGATTTGCATATACTTTAGAGCACTGACCCTTTGATCCAGCAAGCTCATTTCATTCCTCCCCAAGTATCCACTCTGAAAGCCCACCTGATATAAGGATACAAAGTGGTTGTTCATGTAGACCTGTTGATACCTACACATACAGCATACTGAAAACAGCATGAGCAATAGAAACATAGATAAAGACACACACTGGGGATGCAAGCAGCTACAGAAACTGAGTAAACTGAGTGAACTAAGGCAGAGTCACTTCAGCAGAGTCCAGGAATCATCAAAGAAACAAAAACCCAAAAAGAGCCCTATAGGATCAGAGAAAAGGGAGTAGCTAGCTCTGCCCAGCTCTGGATAAAGAGGCTTAAAAGGGAAAATACTAAATAAGGTATAAGAAGCTGTTGTGAAAAGGGGCATATGACAATTGCTCTGGAAATACTGTTAAGTAAACTCAAATATACTACAAATGAGTAAGGACCATACTAAGGAGAAAATAATCCCAGGAATGTCTGGACACTATGTCTATTCAGCACACAGAACTTGGGAACAAAAGTTAAAACAAACCCAAACTTGCAGTAGATTCTTTAGTGCTGAGGGCACATGATCCTGAGGCTGACCAGGGAACAGTCAGATGTAGATAGGATGGCTCTCACTCAAGACACATTTGGGTGGAGATGCTGTGCAGACCTGTAGTTGCCACTCTAAGAATGGACGTGTGCTCACTGGCACAGCTGCTTACACGGTATAAGTAAGTACATCTACTTGTTAGGCCTAGGCATAGAGGCCCAGCAGTGACCAACACACTTGTGATCTGACCAGACTCTCTATTCCTTTCTGATTCCAAGGTAGCAAGGCGTCTCAGACAAGAAGCTGAGCCCAGAGCCAGAGCAAGGTAGGCATGTGGTCACCCAAAACCTCCTGTATTATAAAGATACAAGTGCTCCAAAATGATGGTTATCAGTCCATTTTCCATTGCTAATAACACAGCACCACAGGCTGTGTAAACTAAGAGAAAGGAGGTTTGCTTTAATTCATGATTCTGGTCCAGAGCTTATATGTGGTAGCAGTCTTTTTTCTGGCACTGTCCCAAGGCAGCACAGGGTACCACATAGCAGACAGAAGTAATGTTCATGTATCTTCTGGTCTTTCTTTTTTAGAAAGCCACCAAAACTTAAACACTAGGCTCCATCCTGATGACCTTATTTAATCCTAATCCTTTCTAAAAGGGTCCATTTCTAAAAACCATAGTTGACTTAAGATTCCACACTATGAATACCCCACAATGAGGATTTAGTTCAGTATAAGTCTGGAGAAAACAAACCACATTAAAACCATACCAGATGGTAAATGTGAAAAGAATCCAAGAGCCTTGTGAAGCAAATCTGGGACATTTTTCCACCAAAATAAAGACATACTGAATCGTGACCATGGGAAAAATGGTACCCAAGTCCTTATGAATAACAAATACACGAGCAGGTTCTGGGGCTCCCACTTCAGTGATGGGCAGAGTACTATAGTCAGTAGCAGACAGCAAAGATGGGTTAAGAAGAGTCATCACCACTGAAGGAGACTTGCAGGACACCAGAAGCTAGGAGGAATGAGTCGAGCTCTACACACAATAGATGGGCATAATGAAGGGCTGCAGGACTATATCCATACATCACACATAGGCAGGACATTGGAAAAGGATAACTAAGCAAAAGGAACTGGACTGGATTGATGATCCAAATAAATACTGACCTGGATGGTTTTCACTCATATTGATGGTGGCTGACAACTCTGATATACTAAAATTGAATCATACACAGTTGACTATGAAGTGGGACAAACACTGAACAGCAAGGGCAGGGCTTTCTTCCTAAGCTCTGGCCAGAGTTCTTCTTGGGCTTCAAACTCTTAACAGTGGTTGAGAATGAAGCCTCATATGGAACTTAGCATGATCTTTGCAAAGATGAGGACCCACTTGGTCTAATAAGCATGGCTCTGATGTGGTGACAGACCTCCAAGTAGCTCAGAAACCCTGCCTTTAATAAGGCCTGCATCATGTTAGGCAATAAACACAACTGTTCCTGACAGCATTGTGCCAGGTAGTCATGCCTCTTCCTCCACAGATGTATCCCTAGGAAGCAAGTGTCCTCCCATGAAAGGCAATCTAGCCTTGTAGTAGCTTCACCTGGCAGCACCTGACAGGCTAGAAATGTAAGGCCATCTTTCAGAATCATGGTCCCTCACTCTCCTTTACCTATCTTTACACTTTGGGACCTTTATGATGAGCACTGTGGTTATTCCTTTGCTCTGTATTATTTTGTACATGCAATTCATGTAAATTCTATGAAATGCTAGTCATTGTGGAATTATACATGCATTTTGAGGATACAGCCTCTCTGCAGGGACAGAAGCCACCTGACCTAAGCTGTGGGTCTCTCAACAAAGAATATTTCTAAATAATTCTTTTAAACTAGGGATTGAAGCTAGAACCTTGCTTATGCTAAGCAAGTGTTCTTTCAGCCACATCTTCAGCCCTCTAAATGACTTTTAAAAAATATTTCTAGGCTGAGCAGTGGTGGCGCATGCCTTTAATCCCAGCACTTGGGAGGCAGAGCGAGGTGGATCTCTATGAGTTCGAGGGCAGCCTGGCCTACACAGAGAGATCCAGGATAGGCACTAAAATTACACAGAGAAATCCTGTCTTGAAAAACCATAAAAAAAAAAAAATTCTAAGTTTAGAATGACAGAAAAATTCTGGAGATAGCTGCACAATAATGTGAGTATCTTTTTTCTTTTTCTTTTCTTTCTTTTTTTTTTTTTAAGATTTATTCATTATGTATACAGTGTTTTGCCTGCATGTATGCCTGCATACCAGAAGAGGGTACCAGATCTCATTATAGATGGTTATGAGCCACCATGTGGTTGCTGGGAATTGAACTCAGGACCTCTGGAAGAGCAGCCAGTGCTCCAAACCTCTGAGCCATCTCTTCAGTCCTAATGTATCTTAATGCCACTGAAATCTGACTTAAAATGTTAAAATAAAATTTGTTGTACATATTTAAGACAATTAAAAAATAATTCTAAGAAATCAATAGGATGAAGACTTTAAAGGCAGGTTGATAAGAAGAACATGAATCAAATGAATTCTCCATTCTGTTATGTGGCCATAAAATAGCAGAATACAGCCAGAAAGAAGATGATGCTCCCAGGATACTGTACCAGGCAATCTGTTAAGAATCTTTATTTATAAAGCCATACTCAGACTTGTACCTGAAGACTCAGAGGGGATATCAAGAGTATGAAAGGGAAAGGAACTGAGAAGCAGCTTCTAAGAGTGCAGACTCAAATGCATGCCTCACCTCTTCCTCCACCATTGCTCGCTTCTGGGCACTCCAGCTGTAGTCAGGATAATGGGAGATGGTTGTGGCACTGCCAAAGTCACACAGCTTAATGGTCCCCTGGTTACTAAGCAGTAAGTTTTCAACCTGCAAAATGCCAAAGGACGGTTCTTATGAACTTAGTGTGTGCATGGAACCTAAAACTCAGCAAAGACAAACAGGAATATTAGATCAGTTCCTTAGAAAAACCCTCTGCACCAAGGTCCAGGCTGCTGGTTGCTAGGGGCCATTACAAAATTTCTTAAAGTTAAAACCACCCACCCAGCAAACAGAAAACCTAATGAAGGACAATGAGCCTTCTGAAAAGTCAGAAGATAAAGAATAAAATACACTACTTATATCTACACTAATTTAGGAATAAATCTAACAAAGATAGACAAAAGACTTCTCATGTAGAAGGCCTTAAAATGATTTAAAAAAAAAAAAAGAAAGGGTCTTACTGTGTAGCCTTGGTTGGCCAGAACTCACTATGTTGACCCAGACTGGCCCTGAACTCACAGAGATCTACCTGACTCTGCCCACACCCCCGCCCGCCCCCCACACCCCAGATGCTGAGATTAAAGGTAAGCACTACTACACCCAGCCAAATTTAAATCCATGACTCATAAAATTACATGCAATCCTAATTCCAGTCAATTGCTTTACTGGCATCCTGTTCCTCCTTCTAGGTACTTTAAGTATCCTATATATTCATCAGAGTAGAGTGTCTCAACACAGGTCAGCCAGCCACCTACATTCCTAGTCTAGTTCTCTGCTGAGTCTATCAACTAGACTGTCAAGGTTGAAGTGCATGTAATATCACAGGCTGGCAAAAGGAAGAACTATGGAGTTCGTGTGCCTCCAGAACACCCAGAGTTATATGCCTGTACCCTCCAACCACAGAGGACACTTGCTCCATGGATGAGCCAGATGGGACTATTCTCAGGACACAGGCCAGCAGAGTCAGCTACAAACAAGGGAAGTAAAACAGATGTATCACATTGTCCACAGCGGAAAGATACATAATGAGAAAGTCCCACAATGCATATTCTATGAGATAAGGCTACACAGAAATACAGACATATCTAAACACAATGCTGAGCAAAAAAAACAGGCACAAAAGAATTCAAATGACACCCACCAGCACAGAAAACAAACTGTGTAGCATCAAGGAAACCAAGAACATGGTCACTGAAAGCAAGCAGTGGCTGCGGCAAAGTCAAATACGCACACAAGAATTGTATAAGCAATTGAAGCGCCTGTTTCATAGCAAGAAGTGACTAGAGTAGCCAGCTCTTAGGGCTCCTGAAGCAGAAGCTACAGGCTTCACCTGTGTAGACACCTCAGTAGGCAAGTGACCAATTCTCCACTAATTTTATTCTTTATATTCATTTTTTCTAACACACATCCACCTACCACCACCAACAATAACATTTACCACACTGTCTTCAAGCTTAAATAAATAAACAAATAAATAAATAAGCAAAGTATTTATTTTGTGTAAAGAGGTGCATGCATGCTACAGCATATGTGTGGAGGTTAGAGAACAACTTTTGAGAGCCAGTTCTCTCCTTTCCTCACATGGAGCCGGGGAATCAACTCAAGAGTTGTTGGGGGTGGTGGTTTAAATGAGAATGGCCCTATGGGCTCATATATTTGAATGCTTGGTCTCTAATGGTGGAACTGTTTTGGGAAGGGTTAGGAGGTGTGGCCTTTTTGGAGGAGGTGTATCACTGGGGATGGGCTTTGAGGTTTCAAAATTCTATGTTACTCCCAGTCTTCCCCTACCACCACCTCTGCCTCCAACTTGAGGACCAGGATGTAAGTTCTTAGTTTCTGTTCTAGGATCATGCTTGCCTGCCTGCCATCATGCTCTCCACCATGATGGTCATGGACTCACCCTCCGAAACTATAAGCAACCCTCTCAACCAAATGTTTTCTTCTATAAGTTGCTTTGGTCACGGTGTCTCTTCATGGCAATAGGAAAGTAACTAAGACATCAGGCTGGGTAGAAAATGCCTTTACTTGCTGAGCCACCTCACCAATCCAGTTTCAGATTTAAAAAAAAAAAAAAAGGACACAACAGGGGAATAAACACTAGGCTATGGCAATATAACTTTAAAGGTTTTGTTCAATAATATACCAGGAATTCCAGTGAGCCAAATATATAAGCAAAGGCAAAATAGAGGGGGAGTGGGAGGCAAAATAAAAAGAAACTGAAGAATAAGGTGCTGGTAGCTATAAATATTCAACTTTATTAATAACAGGAAAAGGTGAAATAAACTCATATGAGTATACTCCTAAGCCAGGCTACACAAGTTATATATAGCAATTCAGACAGGCAGGTGCCACCCTCAGCTAGGCTATAGTACATTCACACTACCTACAGTTGGAGATACACAACAGAAGCCTTTCCATGTAAGTGATACCCAACCAAGGTCAGAACTGCACCTGGATGGCCACAATTCTGTGAGAAAAGGCAACTGAGAAGCTTAAAATGACTGGACAATAGCTGAGCAGAAAGTACTGGGCTCTGACCAAGCATGAGGGGCACAAAGACTACTAGGGAGTTGTCCCAAGGTAGGAGAACAGAGTGTGAAGACATGCAGCCAGCAATGCAACCCAGCTGGTACCTTGAGATCTCTGTGGATGATGGGTGGTTTCTGCCTGTGCATGTGCTGCACTGCTCTGCATGTCTGGTAGAAGATCTTCAGAATGCTGTCGCAGGACAGAGGGCCTTTACATTCAACTCTCCTGAGAAACTCCACCAGCTGTCCTAAAGGAGACAAGTGAATTTAGTCACCCTGAGGTTGAGAATGCTATACTCCACTTGTTAACAGGTTTGATCTGTCTCTGTGTATGACAGTCCAGGCAGGAGTGGCATTTCTAAGGCCTTAGTTAGGGTGCATACCCAATCTGTACCACTCTAGCCATTCCTTAAACTTCTGTAGGAAGGCAAATAAAAGGGAGTCCCTATAACTTTGGGTATAAGGACCACCCCTGTTCCAGGGAAGGTAGGGGCAGGGGATGGCGTGGGACATCCCTGGGACAAAACAAGAAGCAAAAACAATCATGAGAAAGCTTTGAAGGCAGGGGGAAAAGTTCTAGCAGTTAGACAGAGGCAGTGACCAAGGTCACTGAAAGAATAATCACAAAGCAGAAGCTCCAGGCTCATATCCACAGCACAGCAGAGGCAGAACAGAAACCCTGACCCTCACCACAGTTCCTCACCACAGAACTATATCCTAGTAGTTCAGAATTACATCATGTTCTGCTGGTAGCTTCCTTCTGGCTCCTAACTTTTGCAGGATTAAACAAATTCCTTCTACCACCATACTTGATTCTCAGAATCTATACAAACCCAGGGGAACAGTGGTCCTCCAAAAAAATAGTGACCCTGGTGAAACGGGCAGGCTCCCAGGGGCACGGGTAGATATGTCCACCTAAGCTCTATGTCAGACTGATCATAATGTTAATTTTAACTGGCCCATTCAATAGTTCATTCTTGGTAAGAATTAAGAGATTTTTATTGTTTTGAGACAGGGTTTCAGAAACTTGCCACCCTCCTGCTTTAACTTTCTGAATGCTAGGATTATATGTACATGTCACTATAATAAGCCACAAGACTTTTAAAATTTATTTATTTGGGGGTTGGAGAGATGACTCAACAGTTAAGAGCATGTATTGCTCTTGAAGAGGACTTGGGTTTGGTTCCTAGCATTCACATGGTGGTTCACAACCATCTATAACTCCAGTTCTAGGGGATCTGATATTCTCTTCTGACCATCATGGGCACTAGTACACATATGGCACACATACACACAGGCAGGTGAAATTGTCATACACCCACATAAATTTTTAAAAAATATTTATTTTTTATTTCATCTTTAAAACATTTAGTGTGGGTATACATGACAATGCACACAGGGAGGTTTAGAGGACATTTTGGAAGTTGACCTCTTTTTTTCACCATGTGTGTCTTAAGGATTGAATTCAGATGGTCAAGTGTGGCGGCAGATGCCTTTACCCACTGAGTCATTCCACTGATCCTTAACATTTCACTAAGGCCAGAAGAAAGCACTGGATCCCTTGGAGTGAGAATTACAGGTGGTTGTGAGCCACTTGACAAGAGTGCTGAGGTACAAACTAGGATCCTCTGCAAAGCAGCAACACTCTTAACTGTGGAGCCATCTAACCTATACTTTCGATTTTTTTTTTTTTTTTGAAGCCTCCAATTTGCTTAGTAGCTAAGGATGACTTTGAACTTCTGATCCTTCTCTCTACCTCTTGAGTGCTGGGATCACAGGTGTGCATGCCTGGTTTTTTTGCAGTGCTAGTAATCAAACCCAGGGATTCATGCATCCTAGGTAAGCACTCTACCAACTGAGTTACATCTTCAGTTTTAAAGTATTTTTACAAATAATCCACATGTGACAGAGCAGAAACTGCTTAAAAAAACAAAACAAAACAAAACAAAAAAAAAAACTCTCTTACTTTACTCAGAGAAAGTTTAGCCTATTCGTGACAAAGTACGGATTGAGGGCTTACTGTGGATGCAACAAAAGAGATCAACTTAAAAGGTCCATGGCTCAACCTAAGACTTCAAAACTGCCTTTAGTGAATTCTGCACTTGCTATCACAGGGAGCGGGTTTCCCCAACTTCTCAGAAGTTCAACAACTCTGCCCCAAATCTAGGCAAGCCCTGTCCAGCACAGAAGTGTTCACCTTTAAGCACCTGGCCGCTTATCTGTGTCCTCCCAAAGATGGACCCTGGGAGACACCCTCCAAAGCATATTAGTTTGTAGCTGTGCTGGTTACTTTTTAGAAATTGTCTCCAATAGTTTAGCCCGTAGACAAGTCTGCAGGAACATTTATTTTTATTATTACATTTTGTATTCATCTATTTATTTTATATCCCAGCTGAAGCCCTACCCCCACCCCCACAATCCCCTCTTCTTCTGTCTCCATCCAGAAAAAGGCAGGTCTCCTATGAGTATCAATAAAATGTGACATATCAAGTTGCATGTAGTAAGACTAAGCACCTCCCCATGTATTAAGGCTGGACAGTATGAGAAGAAGACCCAGTATGAGAAGTAGGGTCCTAAAAGCCAGTAAAAGAGTCACAGACAGGCCCTGTTCTGAGGGGACAATTTTTTAAATTAATGTTTAATCCAGTCCACTGTAGGTGGTGCCAACCCTGGGCAGATAGTCCTGGGTTATATAAGAAAGCAAACCAATAAGCAGCATTCCTCAATGGCTTCTGTGTCCAGTGTGGCCCCCAGGTTCATGCCTGCAGTTACTATCCTGACTTCCTCAGTGATGGAATGTGCCCTTTCCTACTCAGGTTGCTTTTGGTCATGGTGTCTTATCATATCAATAGAAACCTACTAGGCTATCAGCTCACCCCGAAGTAATGACTTTGGATTACCAAAAAGGAAATGCAGATACTGCTGGTTCAGTGGGTTAAGTGCTTGCCACATAAGCATGAGGACCAGAGTTTCAATCCCTAGAATCCTAGTAAAAGTTGGGTGGGTGTGACAGCCTGCAAAAAATCCTAGTATATAGTTAGTGGGTAGAAATGAAATCTCTAGAATAAACTGAATCCTAGGCTCAGCGGCACTATTAGGAGGTGTGGCTTTGTTAGAGTGGGTATGGCCTTGTTGGGGGAAGTGTGTTACTGTGGGGGCAGGCTTTGAGGTTTCCTATGCCCAGTGTCTCAGCTGACTTCCTGTTGCCTGCAAGATTTAGGACTCTTAGCTACTCTTCCAGCATGTCTGACTGCATGTCACCATGCTCCCCACCATGATAATAATGGACTGAACCTCTGAAACTGTAAGCAAAAAATAAATTTAAAAAAAATTAAATGTTTTCCTTATAAGAGTTGCCATGGTCATGGCATCTCTTCATAGCAATAGAAACCCTAACTAAGACAGAAGTTGGTACAAGGGACTGGAGTATTGTGACAGGCCTGACCATGTTTTTGTTTGGAGTAATATGGACTCTGGGACTGTGTATTAGAAAAGCAGTTGAACATTATAAGTGCTGCTTAATGGGCCATACTAGTAGGAGCATGGAAGACGGTGAGTGGTGCTGAGTGTGTGATTTGATGAGCTGTGGGGTGCTCACTCAAGAGGTTTCAGAGGAAAAGAATTTTATATGTTGCCTAGAAATGGTTCGTGATATTTTAGTGAAGAAAGCAGCTGCCTTTCACCCTTGTCTGAAGAGTCTGCCTAAGGCTGAAGTGAAGAATTTTAGACTAACTCTATTGGCAGAGGAAATCTCTAAACAGCCTAATATAGACTCTGTGGTTATTCGTGGTAACTCTAATGAAGATTTATAATGAAAAGGAGCAAGCTCAGCAGGGTAAATTACAAAATGTAAATTTTGAGGAGAAAAAAAGCACCAGGAAGTGGAACCAAGCTAAATCCTGTGTTCAAGGAGTTGGAATAAAGGGAGTGGTGACCTCAGGGCAAGATCCCACCCAGCTAAATTTCCCACTGGTGAAAGGAACTAAAGAAAAGCTTAGAGCTCGGTGTGGTGGGGCACATCTTTAATCCCAGCATGAGAAAGGCAGAGACTGGCAGATCTCTGAGTTTGAAACTAGCCTGGTTACAGAGCAAGTTTCAGGACAGCCAAGCTTAGGCAGTGAAGGACAGAAAGCTAGTGAGGATGTAACTGAATAAGGGGGCCATGTGCCAGCCCCAGCAAGCAGCAGAACTTGGCAGCTTCAGTCACGTGGTTCTGGCTTTAGAGTTAAGGATTCAAAAAATGGTTATGGAATCTGCCTCTGGGCCTAAAGAAAGCCTCTAAGGCCAAGCATGTGTCAGGGGTGTCTCTGAATGGAGGTCCAGTAGAGAGGTCATTGTGGGAAGCTGTGAACTTGAAGCCTGGACTGCTTTGGAGAACCCAAGATGTTAAGAGATGCCAGATACCTGCAGAGGAAAGCTGCTAACTGGGAGTGGAACCAGCCCAAGAGAAAGAAGTGTGTTGCAGTCCACAAAGCTGAACGGAGTTGGAGATCTGAAGAACATTTTGACATCAGATATGGAGATGCAGAGTCTGGAGTTTGCCCAGCTGGTTTTTGGTCTTGCTTTGGTCCCTATGTTTTGGAATGGGAATGTATAACCTGTGTTATTATATGTTGGAAGTTATGTGATCTGTTTTTTGATTTTATAGGGGATTACAGTTAAGAGATTGTATGAATCTCAGAAGAAACTTTGAACTTTTAAACATTGTTAAAACTGTGGTAGACCATGGGGACTTCCGAAGTTGAACTAAAGGCATTTTGCATAATGATGCTGTTACAAGCTTTTGGGGGCCTCCTGGGAGTGGAATGTGGTAGTTTGAATGTAATTGGCCCCCATAATCTCATAGGGAGTGGCACTATTAGGATGCGTGGCTTTGTTGGAGTGGGTATGGCCTTGTTGGAGGACGTGTGTCACTGTGGAAGTGGGCCTTGAGGTTTCCTATGCTCAGGATACTGCCCATTGTCTCAGCTGACTTCCTGTTGGCTGCAAGATGCAGGACTCAGAACTAATACTCAAACACCACATCTACCCACATGCCATCAGGCTCCCTGTTATGATGATAATGGACTGAACCTCTGAAACTGTAATCGAGCCCCCCTCCCCAATTAAATGTTTTCTTTTATAAGAGTTGCTGTGGTCAAAGTGTCTCTTTACAGCAATAAAAAACCTAACTAAGACACTTAGGATGAGCTCTTAATTGATTATCCAATACCAGTGGTCAGCCCTGCTTTTACTTTTTCAATGAGCATATGCTCTTTTGTAACTGAATATAGCAGGAACAACAGGCATCCATGAAGACAAAATGTAGCAGACTGGACAAATCTGCCTCTTACACTGCCCAGCACAGGGACAGTGCTTTTCTGTATCCCAAGAGTTCTAAGCTGGAGGCCATAACACTAGAGCTGGCACCTTCCTAGCTTGTAAAGAAATGGCCCAGAGTACCTAGTCCCAGTTTCCAGACTGGAGCTGCCAAAAAAACAAAGGTCCCAAGAAACAGACTCAGACTGACTATAACTTAGGGAACCATGAAGGATTTTGTTGGAGGCTGGATGAGATATTAGAAAGGCATCCTAGCTAATCATACACTGTATACTACATCCAAGATAAGAGTCAGATGTACAATTTAAGCCTGCAACTTTAACAGAAAAGGTCCCTGATCTCAGACAATACATGTAAAAAATAATTTCTGGTCTTGAGTGGGAACAGTGACACAGGCCTGTAATCTCAGCTCTCACAAAGTCAAGGCAGAAAGACTGATTCAAGTTCCAAGCCAGCCTTGGCCAGAGTGAGCCTGCCTTAAACAAACAAACAAAACAAAACCATACACACACACACACACACACACACACACACACACACACACACACACACACA
>CABHPP010126838.1:0-30812 GCA_902168425.1 Peromyscus attwateri | reverse complement strand
GAACCCATTTTTAAAAGACCTCTAAACAAACAAAACACAGAACAACCTACCTACCTAAAGCCCTCCTGTCTTCTAGATCTGCTGAAACTCATAATTTTAATCTTAAGCTTAATCACTAAAAATAGTAGATTTTTCTCTCTACTCATATTGCTTGAATGTAATCCTCTTGTGATACCTTCCAACTTTGGCTTACTTTTTGTTCTTTTAAAGAAACCTCTGATTCTTCTTGTTTCATTAGTTTGAAAGCCTGAAGCTTTTTTTTTTTTTTTCTGTTTTTCAAGACAGGGTATCTCTATGTAGTTTTGGCACCTTTGCTGGAACTCACTCTGTAGCCCAGGCTGGCCTTGAACTCACAGAGATCTGCCTGCCTCTGCCTCCTGAGTGCTGGGATTAAAGGCATGTGCCACCACTGCCGGCAGCCTGAAGCTTTTAAATTGTATAATTGGGAAAGTAAAATGTTATTTACATAGTAATCCTAAATATATAAATATGTAGTCGGACTTTCCTTTGGGCCATCAGCTGACAGATAACACCATGGAGACTTATTATTAATGATGAAAGCTCAGCCTTAGCTTATGCTTGTCCCACTAGCTCTCATGACTTAAAGTAACCTGCTTTCACCTGTGTTGTACCATGTGGCTTTTTACCTTTCTTTCATTCTGTATGTCCGACTCCCTCCATGTCTCTTTGGCATCTCCTCCTCCTTCCTCTCTCTGCCCAGAAGTCCCACCTATACCTCCTGCTTAGCTATTGGCTGTTCAGCTCTTTATTAAACCAATCATAGCAATATATCTTCACACCATGTACAAATATTCTACAAGGTAAGTGTACACTAATAGAACCTTCCAATATATGAAGCACATGGTATTGAATTAATTAAAAGAAATTCAGAAACCTAGAAAAGAGTGGATAGCTTAGTGCCACTTAGCTGAGACCAACTTATACACATGATGTGTTCTGATTATAACATGAATTCTAATATTATAACTTTCATGTATTTGGGAATGATAGTCACAGATCTATGGAAACCAATTGAAACCACCAATTTATTTGAATTATTTATTAACTGAAATACTATCTCTCAGCACCAGTCTTATTCAACCCCCCCTGAAATCTTCACAGAATCATTGTAGGGTATTTAGTACGATCATTCCATTGCAGTGAAAGAATCTGAAACATTAATTAATTACTTGGTTAAAATAATTGTTGAACTAGAGTTCTAACCAAAACTTTCTGAGCTTTTCACCACTGCACTATGAGACCTTTGAGTAGGAAAGCACCTTATTTCAGTGAAGGGACTAGATGCCCATTGGTGGAGCAATACTGACTGTGTATCATTTTTAACTAAATTCCATTGTACATCTTATTGTACATATTAAAACAGAAAATTACATGACAAAATTCAACATGTTTTCCCCAATGGAGGTTGGCAAGGAGACAGTAAATATATAAAGGACATGGGTAATCACAGGTACTTATTTTAGAACTTGAAATCAAATGACTTATATACATCTTATATTGGAGAAAATAAAAACCTTCTTATTACTTAACATTGAACAAAACACTAAAAAACACATTAAAAGCAAACTCTTAGACTGAGAAATCTGTTCATGAGGAAAATTTGAAATATTATTTAAAAGAAAGTACTAATGTATTTGTTATACTTAAGTAATTTTCACAAAGGTGTGCTTCAGGAAAAGAGGAAAAAATTAACAATGATATTGATAATTATAAGACCTCCAACTCTAAGAATTAACAAATATAGTTATAAGACTACAAGACTGAGATTAATGCATAAATTGCTAGCTCTTGGAAAAACCTGATAGAAATAAGGAAAAGAATGTCCTAAATTAGCGAGAATAAATAAATCCACTGGATTTTAATTAAAACTTATATACAACCTTAAGAACCTTTAATAGCATAATGTATAATGAGAATAAAATAAGAAGTAATTACATGCTTATTTAGTGTGATGACAATTTTGTAAAATTTACTTATTTTGGTCTGCACAAGATTAAGCCAGTTAAAATTTTTAGTGTGGATTGGGCAGGGGCTTCTGAGGCCCCACACCCAGCCGAGGAGTAACTGGCAGGGAAAGAGTCACTTTTAATTAGGAGTGTGGTCTCAAGTAGGTTTCCCACATCCACCCTCACATGCTTATGGAAAGTACTAATAGGACTCTGTGGGTTAAAATGTAAATTAGTAAATAAAATTATAAAAGGAAAACATGAAGTTGGGAGGGAAATGTAATGGGAACATGAGTCATGGATGTAATCAAGATACATTGTGTACCTTTATGAAATTTTCAAAGAATAAATAACAATTAAAAAACAAAATCAGAGTGAATGGTACCCAAGAAACTACAGCAAAGTTGTTGTTGGACCTCTATATATACAAACACACGCATGTACATACACATAAACACACACACACACACAAACACAAATATAGAGATAAAATAAATGAGGAAAATTTAGCAGGCTTCAAAAATGACATGCTCTGGCCACTAGTCTCAGCTTAAATGATACTCAAATAAAAGCTTTCAAATAGCCATGATTTATTCCCTCAGGATGATAGCAACTTTTCTCATTAATCTCTCAGTCTAATGGATTTAAATAAGTTTCAACATAACCAGCATCGGAGAATAAACATTTTATTATATATGAGAATAAGCATTTGCTATATTTTTTCCCCTGTTTTATAAGTTCACTTACACTGTTTCTGATCTCATATTTTTAGGAGAACACAAATTAAAACCATTTTCTTCTTGCCGTTATTTCTTCCACATGAAAAGATGGTCTGCTTTATTGGTGAAATTATTAAGGCCACTCCAAGTAGTTAAAAGGGAGGTTTATTTAGTGGCATAACTCACAAATGAAGGGATAGGTAGGTTACAGGGTCTGGGGAAGACGTAGTGCAGTCCAGCGGTGTTCTCTGGAGAACTCTGCCCGTTCTACCTCTAGTGTCCAGGGTCCAGGAACCAAGAGAAGATGGCGCATCTGGATCTCGGGTCTTCAGGGCCCTCTCTTGGCCCTGCCTTGTAGGCGCAACAGTTACCGAAGCCTGAATGAGGGTTGGAACTTCCAGATCAAAGCTGGAATGGCTACCCACTACACTGCCTGGATGTTTCTCCAGTAGTCAATAAGTGAAAAGCCTGTTTGAGGGACTAGGAACTAGGTTTGACATTTACTTGTCCTTTCCATTATTTTTCAATATTAAAAACCATTTTAAATAATCTGAGAGGTAGCAGAACTAACTCCTTTAAACTGGTCCAAAACACAGATCAAAATATTATTTCACAGAAAAGAAAGACAAAACATATCCTAGACATAGTCAGCTGAACAATGGTTCAAAGATCACACCAAATTCCTGCTGTTTGTAGTTGGGTAGCTGAGTTCACATATGTTGATGGCTCCATCAATAATTTCTCCAGGGTACTCTGTATGTTATTTTATTTCCAAAGGAAATGAAATGAGATCGCTTTCGACTAATCAGGTCACTCAAGAGTATAAGCAGGGTGGTCAGTTTCTCCTCGGCTACTTGGAAGATAATTGTATTGGTGAGAGAGTGGAAAGATGTCTGAATGAAACCTAAGGCTTTCCTAAGAAGGAAAACATAGAAAATTTATGTTAGGTAGGCAGCTGTCAATTGAATAAATGAAAATGTTTGGAGATAATACATACAAACATAGACTTTTATAACATTCTGAATTTAGTAAAACTAAATAGTTCTAAGTTCCTGTGAAGCAATAACCAGCCAGAGTTGGAAAAAAAAAATCATATGACAAGCATTTCATTTTGAGTTTGCCAGTGTTTGTCTCTTTCACTGGATTTTATTTTTTTCCTTTGGTTATTGCCTGGCCCTGCTAAAAGGCTGAATTTATAACCCATTCTACATGTTAGGAATATTCAAGAACATACATATTTCTAATTTCCTTGACAAAATCTGCACGGTAACATAATTCATGAGAGAGTCTAAAATATCAATATATATCATGTAACACAATTCATGAACTAGTCTAAAATATAAATATATATTGTGAATAGGGGTTTATATTTATATATAATGTAATGCTTTATTATTAACAATATAGCAACATGATATATGTACCAATGTTATTAATGTATTTTTAATATATTTCCTCTGTCATATCATCTTTGCAATTGACATTTCCTCATTACTGTTTTAAATTCATTCTTGTCAAACTTATGAGAGAAAGCTGAAAATAAATTTCCTTTTGAAAGTTCAAAAGTACTCACCAACAAGAACATAATTTTCAATACCCTTTACTATTTGAAACAAGTTGATTTCACAAAATGTGAACATTTCCCCTTGTTTTTCAGTACTGAGCTTTTTCTTCTTTTACAATCAAATACAATTTGCTTAGAAAGAACAACTTGTGATTTAAAGAAAATAGCATACTTTATAATGATAAGGTTCTGGTAAAAAAAAAATATTTAGCAGGTAATGACTACCCAGTGAAAACATTTAAGTAAGACATGGCTCAACCTAGTGTGAAGTGGCATATGATGACGCTTGTCCTTACTGGCTCTCCTCATCACCTCACCAGGAGGGTGAACAATTTTTGTTTGAATAGGTGGACATAAGATTTCTGTAGGGAAAAAATTAAGACTCAGTTGTGTAAAAGCTCTTGAATCTCCTGTCAAAAGTGGTATATTTTGTTAAAGTGAACAACATAAATCAAAGAACTTGTGGATTTAAATACCCCAAATACTTGGATAAAACTATTTTCCCTTTTGCTGCTGTACAGCTGCTCCTTTCTATAAATCCTGTCAACAAGGAGACCATTTTTACTGACTCAAATTGCTAAAGATCTACAGCCAATACTTCATAAATTATTAAAAATATGGAAACAGAAGGGGCACTCTCAAACTCCTTCTATGAAGCCAGGATAATTCTTATTATCAAAACTAGGGAAAGACAAGAAAACACATAAAGAAGGCGGGAAACTAGAAATTGGCTACTGGAACGGACACCTGGTGGGAGGAAAGAAGGTGAAGTACAAGTACAATAAAATAGAAGGAAGACTGGGGTGGTAAGGTTCAAACACAGAGGTAGGTGGAGAATGGAGAAATGAGGTATTGATGGAAGGCTTAACCAACATGAAGGATGTAAGAAAAACCTGTATGGAGACACACGCTCTTCCAAATCAAGAAAACTTGATTTAGAAGGACTAGTACAACAAAAGTGGCCAACGACTTGCTTGAGAAGTGTTTAAAATGAAAAATTCAAATGATGGTTTCTAGTGAATGTCCATTGCTTTTTAATTATCATAAAGCATAAAAAACCATTACATTGAACAATTTTAAGTCAAGAACCATCTGTATCCACCTCCACCTATTTAATTTGATGTATATACCATAATAGGTGTATATTATACAGGTCTACACATGTAGACATATTCACACACATATTAATCATCTGGATCTATATCCAACTATTTAGATATATATATAATATTTTAGGTATATATACATAATTTAGGTATATATACATTATTATATATATTTATACACATAGGATGTGTCTGTACATATAACTCATTCTTTTATCTACTATAATCACTCAAATGTTTTTGAGATAAACAGTTTCAGACAAAATGTTTATAATTTTATATCGAAAGTGCAATGTGTATTGTTAGGTAAAATTACACTTTGCTAAGGCTAACCTACTTTGTAGCACCATCTTTCCATCTCCATGGTAAGTGATGTCTCTACCACATCATCTCTTTACCACAGTGCCATGGCAATGTGAAGATCTCTAGACAGGGAGCAAGTTGATAAGGAACTTTATACCACATCATGACCTTGACATAAGAATGGAAAAGAATGTGAAATTCTTAAGCTCTGTATTGTCAAATCTCTCTTAGAGCAATGGGGAAAAAACCATTTGGGCATTTTTTCTTATGACTTTTAGCAAGAATAAAAATTGTGAGAGTGATAGTTTCACAAAATGAACTTGTCATGGATAATGACACTTAGCATCATTTACCTTGCATTCAATGCTCCATTTTATTTAAGATGCCCTTTGCTCTTTATAACACAATTCCTTCTTTCTAAGTTAGTTCACTTGCATTACTTAATTTCTTCTTGTTGGATTCCTGAAAGTGAGCATCATATACTGTTTCTGTACAAATTGGTCAATGCCGTAGGAAATTAATGAGCTGTAGGTGAACCATAGCATAAATCCAATGCAATTTATGCTAGTGGTTGATGGATAGTCTAGTGATTGCCATTACAGCATGGGAATTGCTACATATTCCTTTAGGAAATATGAATTAGTTAGAAACCAATGATGTTTCTGGAAAAGAAGTAAATGTATTGTAGTCCTTCTCACATACGTGTACTATTGTTCAATCAATTTTCATCAATGTTACTAGAAATTATCTTTATTTTAGCATTTTTAATGATGTATTTATTTTATTTTGAGTAATGCATTATCAAAGCCACTTGAAACTGAATGCTTGGTTGTGGAGTTAATATTACTAGACCTTTTCTATTTCTGACAAATGGTTGAAGTATGTTTCCTAGTGATAGTATTCACTCTGCCTCTTCTCTATGTCATTTGGACACCATTTATTGAACTTAATATTTAGGGCTTGTATATTAACGTTTTACATGAATGTCATATTAATTCCTATTTTTTACACAACATCACAGGGTATCCTGCCATTCATTTACGATTATCAGCACATCAGCATCACAAATGAAAAGGACCATAATGCTTCCAGGAAACAGGACTTTTCAATTTAACCTCAGTGCACACCTCCTCTAGCAAATGATATCCTTATTATTGAATATCAGCCAGTAAGCAAACTTCTGGGAAAAATAAAGGATACTAAATAATAAATACTAAGTAATACTCTCTCTAGTATTATTATAAAGCAATAAACCTGTAATTAATGTACAAATATGTTAGTATATTCAGAAAAAAAAATAGAAATCTAAACCAGCAATATTACCTCATCAGGTGTATTGAGTTTTTAATAAAGCCTATTATGGTGATTTTTTTTAAAGAAAAATCTCCATATAGAAGTAAAGAGTAATCTTTTCAATTAATAATTTTAATGATTTTGAAAAACACAGCAACATCCTTCCTAAAATTGATGTGATATTAATACCATAATATCAGAATAGATAAAATGATTAGGAATTGGCCAGTCATATTAATTAAGTATGTAAGATCCATGAATTAGAGCAATCACCCTTTAGCAGCACACAGTCTCAGATGCAATGCCATCCTTATAACAGACTGTATTTCCTTTCTTTTTTACTGAAGTTTGGGACTTTATTTTTTCCCTTTATTTTACATTCCGACCAGAGTTTCCCCTCCCTCCTCTCCTCCTGTTCCTTCAGCTGACTCCCATATACCCCTCTCCCCATCCACCCACTCCTCCTCTGTCTCCATTCAGAAAGGAGCAGGCCTCCTGCAGGCTTGATAGCATATCAAGTTGAGGTAGGACCGAGCTCCTCCCCCTGTAAAAAGGCTAGGCAAGGTAATCCAGCATGGGAACAGGTCCCCAAAAGCCAGCTAAGTGCCAGGGGTAGGTCCTGATCTCACTGCTAGGAGTCTTACAAACATGTCAGGCTACACAACTGTCACACACCTGCAGAGGGCCTAGGTCGGTCCCATGCAGACTCCCTAACTGTTATTCCAGAGTCCATGTGCTTGGCTCTAGAGTGTATTTCTAGGACCGACCTTAAACCAACCACATTGCAATTGGCATTGTCGTCAATTTACCAGGTTATCTATCTGTCAATACATGCCTGCAATCCAGGGTTGGTCAAGAGGGACTGATTGGTTGCTGGCTTCTTACTAAGAGTGCTCAGTTAATAATCCTTTTGATTCTGTTTTTTTTTTTCTTTCCTTTTTTTATTTTTTTATTTTTTGTTGCCTGTTTTTGAGAGAGGCCGGGGAGCCTAGAGCTGGGTGAGTGGGGAGGAAGAACGGATCTTGGAGGAGTTGAGGGAGTCGAAACCGTGATCAGAATATATTGTATGAAAAAATTATGTTTCAATAAAAGAAATCTCTTCTTCTCTTTCTTGGAACAATTTGTTTCCCAGAAAGACAAGCAGAAATGTGAATTATAAGTACAGCCTGAAAGAATTTATTGAGAAACTGACACGGTACTCTTTGTAAGTCAGATGCAGTCACCAGCGTGGGAAGTGAGAACCCTTGTCCCAACACTACTTTTGTTTCATCTAATTTGTTAGTAACCGGTAGTTCCGAGTGCGCTTCCATTTGGTTGAGGCTCAGAAAGCTTCCTCAGGGTCTTTGATTTCAGGCATGCAAGTAATAAATTCTTATCAACTGACTTCAGTATGACCTGTTCCTTACAATTGGAAAGATTCACATACAGTGCTTTACAATAGTAAAAACAAAATAAGAAATGAAGGTTCCATGGTGATAGCCCACATCATAAAGGCAGGCAGACCTCACAGCGCCACTAAAGGCTTATGCCAGTCAGCAGTGATTGCACACTTTCCTAAATTATATGAACAATGTAAAATGCTGTTGGTTGAATTATCACGCTTGTTTGTGTAGTTGATAGTTTTTAAAAAAGTGGGTTTTTTAAAAAAAAAAAAACTGGAAAATCTATAAATGAATTTTATTGTTTTATTGTATTTATTTCCTTAATTTTTTTAAATTTTAAAATGCAACACATGATTTTCCCCATTCCTTTCCTCCTTCCAACCTCTCCTATGTCCTCTCCAATCTCTTCCATGTCCCCCTACTCCCTAATTCGTGGCATCTTTATCTCTGATTATCATTGTTAAATATATATAAATACAATCTGCCGAGTCTGTTTAGTGTTGCCTGTATGTATATGATTTCAGGAATGACCACTTGGCATTGGATAACCAATTAAGGGCTCATCATTTAAATTTTAAAAAGCCTGTATTTGCATTATATTTTAAATGTTTGTTTGAAATGAGACCTGCTTTAGTATGATTCAAAGTAAACAAATATGATATTTTCTCCAGGGTCTCTATCCAACCGAGGATTAAATCATTTGCAAATCTCCAGCACACTTCCAGTTAAAATTCCATGACACAACATGAATTGATGGGCACAAACATATACAAAATATGAAAACTGGTTTTGAAGGCCTACAAAGCTCTAGTTACTGTTTGGCATTGAATACTCAAATTAGGAAACTGTAGTGATAAATAAAACTCCCATCACAGTCACACCAATGCATTATGGGTCCCTATGGGTGACAGTGTGCAGTCACAGGGGCTCATGCCATTTTGCATAATGTCTTAACTGTATTCAAATCCAGGCTCATAGTCTGGGTTGCTTTCCCAGCTTCCCTGTCCTGTAAGCTACCACTCTCATTGCCATTTGTAGAAAATGTCTCTTTTTTTTTTCACAAGGACACAATTTTAATAGTGAATTATATTAAGATGCAATGTCTGCTAAATTCTAAAACTGCTTTAAAAATATATTGACTCAATTATGCTCATTTCCTTTATGTAGACACTTTTCAAATACTGCATAATGAAATAAATTCAAAACATAATCATTACAGCATGTGGCAAATAATTTCATATCTGCCTAACATTGTTCTCAAATTTTAAATTAATGCTTCATGCACTAAACTTTATTAATGAAAATACTACATTCACACAGTTCCTAAAATCATAGCTAGAAGGGGCCTTAGAAAATAATCACACTTGCATGAAATGCTGACAAATAATTTATACATCATTTCTACACAGCATTCTGTGCATACCATGTATAATCTTGACATCATAAATCATAATTTTGGATACACTGATGTTGAACTTACAATTTTAACACTTAAAAAAATAATCGTTCCTGTCCATCAATTGATAAATGGGTAAACAAAACATGGTACATGTTCATTCTATGGAATATTTAACCATAAAAAAGGAACGAAAATGTCTCTTTTAACACTGAATGTGGACTAGGAGAACCTGCTGGTTCCAGTGCTCCAACGACACTCCAGGGATTTGAGACCAACATCTTTGAGCACGAAGGAGCAAAAATCCAGAATATAAAAAAGGACACATGCCAATGTTTATACGAACTTGCTTGCTCTCTTAGACAAAAGTACCTGAAAGTCATGAGCTCTAATGGAACTTATATTTCATAAGAAACAGTAGTCCACTATTTTCATTTAATTTGCTTTAAATTCCAGCTTATAGACAGTGCTTTATTTTCTGTCTTAAGGTAAAACTGGTTAATGCAGATAGCATGAGAACATGTGTATTTTTCCTGCTTCTTGTCACTCTCTATTTCAAAACATGTGGCAACTGTGACTAACTCATAAACCTGTCATGCATATGCTGTATTAAGTAAAAACACACATCCTCAAAGGACAGAAATATAAAGGTTAGATAAGAAAATTTTAAAGTGTGAGAAAATAGGTAGTCATTTTTGTGGATATGTCTGTGTATATTTGTGTGTGTGTGTGTGTGTGTGTGTGTGTGTGTGTGTGTGCACATGCACATGCTTATTCATGTGGAGGCAATAGGTCAACTTCAGGTACCATTTCTCAGATGTTATCCACCATGTTTCTTGAGATAGTGCCTTTCATTGGCCTAGAACTTGCCAAATAGGCTAGGATAGCTGGCCAATGAGTCCTTGGGATCTGCCTGGCTTTAGAATTAGAAGCATGTTTTATCATGCCCAGATATTCCTTTAAGTATCTTCTAGAGACTAAAACTGGGTTCTCGTGTTTACAAGGTAAGTACTTAACAAAATGATGTATCTCCCCAGCTCTAATAGCCAACTATTAACATTACTAATATATCCACCAAATAATATATCCACCAATTTTTTTGTTTCTAAACAATTTCAGAGTTAACATAAAATCAGTACATACCTGAGTACTGTAATAGTATTTATTTTTAAAAGTCATTTGTATTAGACTTTTCACTGATGAGGGTCACATCCATTTAGACAGATCTATATTGATCCAAGTAGTTATCAAATATTTACTGAGTGAAGAATTATGTCTCATATTAAAGAATATTTGCAAGAGGAAAATTACATTTGTCCCAGTAATACTTTTTAATGTCACTATTTCCTTTAAAATATTTTTGAGGCCTACATTATGTTGAGACCTATGGCTTCTGATTATGCTCTTTCAGTTATTAGGTAAGCTTTTAAAATTATTTAATTTTTCTTTTTCTTTTCTCCCCACTGTGCCTCTCCTTTCTTTGACACAGTCTCTCTCTCCCTTCATCTTCCTCGCTCCCACCCTTTCTCTCTGACGTAAAGCTACAGTAAGATAGCCTTCTACACTCCAGGAAAAGAGCTCACATCAAAACTCCATAGCACAGGAACATGTTTGGAAGATTATAGTTAAAAACACATAAACCCACAAGAAACCGGTACCTATTTCTTCCTTATTTATTTATGTATTAATTTATATTAATAGTAACTGGAAAATAATTGTGTATAATTTATGGGGTCAACTGTGCATGTAAAATTAATAAAAAGATTTAGTTAAGCCAATGTATGACAGCCATTATTTTAGCAGTTTGTGAAGTTTTAATGAGGACATACCTCCTTTCGCAATTTTGAAATACATCTCATTAACTATGATTTCCACCTTAGTACTGTAGTCTAGCTAAAGCCGTGTATCATTTGCTCGTTGCCTCATTCTGTACCCTTCTCCCTCAATCTTCAGCCTCCACAGACTACCATTTTACTTTGTGTTTCTGAGTTCAACTCTTCTAGGCTCCTCATGTAAGTGTGGTCATGAAGTATTAGTCTTTATGTTCCTCGCTTATTTCAGTTAGTATAATGTCTTCCAGTTCCATTTACCCATCTATGCTAGTGTATGACAGAATTGTTTTCAAAGCCGCATGTACTCTCCTTTGTATATACGCCACATTTTTATCCATTCATTTATTGACAGACACTTGGGTTGACTTTTTTATGTTGGTTATTGTTAATATTGCTGCAGTGAACATGGGAGATGGATACATCTTCAGCATACTGACTTCTGTTTTAAACATGCTAGTCTTTCATGTAGACATGCTTACAGGCTTCTTATTCTTACTGTGCTACTGAGCTGCACTTTAACTGGCACAAACTGATTAGGATTCTAAGTAAAATGTGTGAGAAGCCTGCACTATATGTCAACTTCTCTTTATATAAATGGGCATTATATGGCTTGATTTACAACAATGGAAAATTAAACTTTTATTGCTGTCTGTTTTTAAATACATTTGGAACATAGTCGCCTTGTGTGAATAGTGATGGTGGTTATTTATGTTAGTTTATTCTTTGAAACTAGATGTAATTATTTCATGTTCTGCCTTCCTTTTCTTCCCTCCAAGCCTTTCTATGTACTGCCACCATTGTTCTCTCAAATCCATAGCCTCTATTTCTTTAATTGTTGTCATGCACATATGGATATTTAGTCCTAAATATATAAATGCAACTTGCTCATTCTGTATAATGTTACATGTGTGTACATGATTTCAAGGCTGACCACTTGGTATTGGAGAACTATAAGGATCCATCTATCCAAGTAGATTGCATGGTAAGTTTCTACTACAGTCATGATTATTTAAGCCCCGCCCCTTTTCTTTTCAAACTTATCTTAGAAGAAAGAACAACAATACCCAAACAGATCAAAGCTCGTAAAGGACTTTGGTGTTGAGCACACCTCTAGTCAAACTTGAATACTAATGACACAGTTAAGACTCCCATGGTTTGTGGCAGACACTTTTGACTTGGTGGGAAAATCAAAGCAACACAGACAAGATGCCCCTGCTCCTGTGTTGCCTCTGGTGAACTCATTTTGATGATGTTTCTTGTATAGTGGCATTCTTGTGCATTTGTACTCCCCTGAATGTTTGCTGTGGAACAAAATCGTTTGTATCGATCTCTATATATTCTCTTAGTTACATAATCTATAATTCTCTTACATGATTCTCTTAACTAGCTGAGACAAGTGTATACAAGATAATTCCATCATTTATTGTATGTTATTATATATAAGTTCTTCAAGGCTGCAGACACTGGGAAGTGTTTGCTTCTCCATGATTATCTAAAGTTTGCATAATGATTAGTCACTCAGAAATAGCTAAGAAATAAAACCTGAGCAGTAAATGCATCGCTGAATCAAACAGACAATTAACTCAGGATATCTTAACAATCTTTATGAGTCCTAGAGTTATCGTAAACACTGGTGAATGTGTGAAAAGCCATGCAGCAAACTCTCACTGCTGGGAGCTGAGTTCCTGCCACCGTGCCTTCCATGCCAAGATGGACTCAAGTCCTGTGAAACCAAGAGATCAAGTAAAACCCCTCAGAACTGGCTGGTTTTGTGTCAACATGACACAAGCTAGAGTCACCAGAGAAGAGGCCTCAGTTGAGGAAATGCCTCCTTGAGATCCAGCTGTAAGTCATTTTCTCAATAAGTGATCAATGGGGGAGGGCCCAGCTCATGATGGGTGGTACCATTCCTGGGCTGGTAGTCCTTGGTTCTATAAGAAAGCAGGCTGAACAAGCCAGGGGAGCAAACAAGTAAGCAGCTCCCCTCCATGGCCTCTGCATCAGCTCCTGCCTCCAGGTTTCTGCCCTTGTTTGAGTTCCTGTCCTGATGTCCTTTGGTGATGAAAGTGCTGTGGAAGTGTAAGCCTAAGAAAGCCTTTCCTCCTCAACTCGCTGTTTGATCTTGGTGTTTCATCGCAGCATTAGAAACCCTAACTAAGACACCCTCCTACTTTACTTCGGCCAGATATCCTATCATAGTGAGGAGAAAAATCACTAGTTTTATAACCAATCCAAAGCTCAGAAGAATTTCCTTGGCTTTTGATGGAAAACCCATTCCCCCCAAAATTACCTGTCTCTTAAATATGGCCTGGATTCTGATAACTTCCAATAAGCCAAGAAACATCATAAAGCAAAAGGATAACTCTTTCCTTTTCCTCACTCTTCTCTGTAACTCCTACCAAGTATTAAGCTTCAAAACATATTAAGCTTTCCCAAGCAAGTACAGCCTCCTCAGGAACCCACAGCTCACTCTGTGTCTACTCTACACATGTCAGGATTGCTCACAGGTCACAAATGGCTCAGATTGCACCGATATGTTGCTCCAATTAGAAAGTTTTCTGATTCAACACAAGTTTATGTTCAGAAGAGGAGAAGCATTGAGGAGCCACACTGCTGACCCTTTCAAAAGAAGATCCTCTTCCCTGAGTTGGACAATCCGTGCTTATCATTTACACACTTGAATATATCAGTTATTGGAGGAATAGTGCAATGGGAGAAGTCTAGAAACATGAAATCCTGCCCTGACTAGGAATGAAGAGTAGGACACACTCTGTGCTTTACCCCAATGACACATCTAAGCTGAGGAACAACTCGGAAGCTTTGGGCTACCCTTCATTGTTAAATGTGGTGATTGGGTGTTGGGTGTTGATTTAGGACCTGTGAGACATGCCCTTCATACTTATTAGTAGTGAATAATTAATGTAATTAGTTGGCCCAGACATTTTTCTCTCTTAGAGGATTCTTTATAGAATTGAAAAAACATACAGATGCCAAAACTAGTCCTACAGAATCAGTTATACCAAAAATAGTAACTAGAGAATATGGGACAATGAACAAAAAATTATGACATTAGAGATAGATTCCAACCACGGTTCCACTTTTAATCAGTTGTGTGGTTTTGTGTAAATGTGAATTGTAATGATATTGTCATCAAGTTATTTTTCAGAATATTAAGTGATATAAAGTATATAAAAATGTTTCAATGTGTTGATTATCTTCTCTTTCTATGCTTAAGCAACCTAAGCCTTTTAAATATATTTCAAATACTGACAAAGTTTTGAATTTTCAATTTAATTTACTTTAATAATCATACACTCTTCACCAGCAAAGGGAATTTTAATCTATGAATTCCTCCCTTCTCAATTCCTGTCCCTGAAATCATCGTATCACCTTAGTGTAGTTCTTGATACCAAGCTTTCTATTTAACTCTGTGATGAAGGGTGGTTTCCTCTGAGTGTTCCTTGACTTCCAAGTTCTCTATATGAAGTCTTCTGGTTCTGGTAACTGATTCATATGCTTTAACATAAGCCAAAATTATCCGTGCTATATAGAGATTAAGCTGATATACAGGAAATGTCATTCAGTTATGACTCCAACTCTTCCACAACGTGCAGCAAGCAAAAGAGGAGACTATTTTTAAGTGCTTTACGCAGATTCTCTCAGGCTCATAAAGGAGCACAGGAAATGATCTTGAGGGGAAAAAGTGCAGTGAAGCCATGCTTGAGGAACACATCAATTGAGAATAGCTCAACACCAACGTAATGTGAGTTTGGAGGCTCTGAAGGCACACAGTGAAAAAGAAAATGACTTTCCCTCCCTACTTAGAGGAGAAGCCAGCTATTGATACTGCACTTGGTTTCAAGTGGCAATCTTTTGCCTAAGCAAAGACATTCTCCACGCCAACTGTGGATTAACGACAGTGATGGTGTTCATTCAGTATGCACTTAGACTCAGGCCTACAACAATGAGTCACTTGGTAAAATGTTCAAAGTTTTGTTTTTTTTTTAAACCCTCCCAGAGCTTCTCCATTGGTGTTTGTTATAGAAAACAACTTACTATCATGGTGGTATCTTCTCTCAGTCTACCATTCCCTGAGAAGTCCACATGGAGCAGGGATAACTTTTGAAAACTTTGTTATGGGTAGGTTTTCTTTTTTCTTTTTCAGTTGTTGCATTTAGGAAGTATTTGTTTAGAGCATGCATTCAAAAATAAATTTAAAAACTTCAATTATAAAGGGTTAGAATAACTACATGGTTGTATGTAGTCCAGGGATTCCATAGTGTGTACAAGGCCATGAGTCCCATCACAAGTACTGCAAGTAAGGAATATATATATATTCAGTGCAGTCAAACTAATCATGTGTATCATCCTACAGTTTTATATTATTGTTACATTTGTATAAGTAAAACTTATACCTGAATTATAAAACCCTTCATAATTTGAAAGCAGTCTTGTTGTTAAAACCAATGTGAGGAAGTTAGTGAGAGGATTTGGTACGGAAAGTAAGCTTGGAACCAAACTTCAGTTACAGAGGTTTTCTTTTTGATGGTTTTCACTCATCCTTCTCTTTCATACTCCATAACCCTGCCAGGGAAATACATTCAGTACATGACCTTCTCTTTACCCCAGATTTATGGAGAAGTCGTCTCAAGTCTCTCATCTAGTTGCTACAAAAACTTCCTGTTAAGATGTTAACTTTAAATTATCTTCAGGAGACGTTTTTAAAAGGAAATTTGAATCATTATTCTTCCTAACACCATAAAGTGAAAAAAGTTTTGGAAATTGTTAGTGTGCTTTTTATAGAAATGTCTAAAATTATCCAGTTACAGCACAGAGGTGACCGATACACAACCAGCAGCCAGAGGCGAGCGATGTTGCTTTAATTGTTTGGTTTTAAGGTAGAAAGCTCCTGCTTTTTCTGGCGTCAGGTACAACAGTTGGGTTGCAAAGAACTGAGCAGGGTTTTTGTGTGAGATTGGGGATGTTGATAAACATTCTACCCCTAACCTGTCTTAGATTCAAATAACTTCCATAGAGTCATTTCTGAGGATCACGTGAGTCCTTGAACTATAACAGTATAAGCATATGATTTATATATGCTTATAAGCACATACATAAGCACAGTATAACATGTAGCTTAATGTAATTAACATAATGAGCTATATATCCACCATATTTTGTTTTCACGTCTATTGGTTGCACATTCTAAGGCTATTTATTCAACCAGGGAATATGCATTCTATAATAAAATTGTATTTTCTGTTCTGTAAGTTTTCAAGAAAGTTCAATTCAGTTAACAGTTTTTTACAATGTTAATTACATTAAAGACATTGTACAAAGTTCCTGGCAATAAAAATGAGGAACGTATGGTCTTACTATTCAAAGCAATGTATTATTTTCATTATTGAAATTTATGCTATAAGCATACATGTAAGTATAGAATGTATACTATTACACACAAAATACACCACTATTTTTGAAATACATATTAGGAATGCATTTATATGACCACATAGAGTAGAGATGGATAGATAATCAATAATAGGGTTTAGATTATATGATAGAAATGACATATACTGAATTAAAAATAAATACATTTAATAAAATGTGCAAAAATATTTTTTCTGGGAGAATGTTACGAGTAAGAAAACAATCCAGACCCGAGGAACTCAGAACATTTGTATGCTAAGGTTGAGACAAGGGAGCTAGAATGAGACAGAGACATGAAGCTGTGGATTGAATCAAACTGTGAAGCATCATGAAAACGGTAAAATTAGGAAAACACTCTATGTTAGGTATATATTATGTCATAGAGGTACTATGATATAATCAGATTTCCAATTAAAATCTTTTGTGGAAATATTTAAAATAGACAAGCTGTAAGCTGTTAGAGTCATAAAAAACCATTTATTCTACTATTACATTGAATCCCAGTACCCAACAGTGAAATTAGTGAATATTTTTATTTAAACTATTGTATATGTAAAAGACTAACAAATATCTGTTACATGCATCTTAATCATTTTAAATTAATACTATTTTTAGCTGACAAGACCATGATTGCCCACAATCTTAGGATAGTGGTTAGATGTACTTACAATGTAGAAAGATTAAATCAAATGAACATTCCCATTACCTTGCTTACTCATCATTTTCATGAGAAAAATCTTTTACTTACTGTTATTTCACTCTTAGTTATTTAAAATATACACAATTACTGATGGAAATCACCTGCCACGCAATCATTCTCTAAGTGTATTTGTCCTGTACATCAGATATTAATTATCCTTTGTTCAACAACTTCAGTTCTCTTCACCCCATCTCCCAGGAAGGTAAATAGAATCAGTATATCAGAGACATTACCATGCCTCAATCTTCATTGTACTTTTATTTATAATAGTGAAGATATGGAATCAACCTGTCCAGCAGATGAATGGATAAAGAAAATGTGGTGCATAGGTAAGATAAAGTATCACTCATCTTTTCTTGTTGAAGACTAGTGGTTCTCAGGATTCTGCCAGGCTTTTGGTGCCACATTATCACTATTTAAGCACACACCTTCATTGACTGGGTCTCAACATCTTCAGAGTGCAGTCATTGCTGGACTACCCAAATGGCATCCTATAAACCAATCCAATAAATGTACTTTGCAATACACATTGGTTCTATGGTTCTGTTCCTCTGGAAGACCCTGGCTAATACAAACATGAATGACCTTGAGGAGCATCATATTGAGGGAAAGAAGACAGATGCAGGAAGAGAAAGCTCACAGGGTCCCACTTAAATGTGGGTCCTATAGGATAAACTCATAGAGGTAAAAAGTGCCATGACAGTCTTCAAATTTTTATTTTTTGAAGAAGAATATATATCCTTACTTCAGTAAAAATCAACCATACTGAAATCATTCTTCCTAAATACAGTTTATCATAGAAGACATGACCCAAGAAAGTAATAATTTGACCTAGCAAACAGAATGAGGAGCACAGTTATAGTTTGGTCTGAATGGAGCACAGTGGAAGGCTGGAAACATTTAAGGGTAGTTCGTGTTGAAGTGGGAACCAAGTTGGGTCTTCAAGAAGTAGGATTCTTGAGACGGATGGATAGTTGTTTTTCACAGGAATAGAGGTGTTGATAGGCATTGAAACTTTACATCAGAAAAACTAAACGGCTAAGTCAAGAATACAGCAGACCACAATAATCAGCTTGAACAGGCTTTATAAGATACCACAGAAATTTCTTATCTGGAAGTTAAATGATGAAATCTATTTATCAGAAGTTTAGTCTGTTTCTCTTTTTGTAGAACAGTTACATAAACTTAAGCTGTTGCATTTATCTATTGTCTTCTCCAGAAATAATGATTCCAATCACAATAAGTTTACATGACAAACGTATGATTGGCTTGTGGCTACTTTTTATGGATTACATTCTCTAAAATAAAGTTTTGAGACATATTCCATTAACAAAATGTGGAAAACAAATGAATTATATTCTTCCTTTAAATAATGAAAGCTTAAAAATAGTAGGCCAACAACTAGAGCTGTTGTTCCTATAATGAATAACAAATTGGTTTTGTCTAAATACTGAAGAGTAAGCTTTGGAGAGGGTAACAGAAATAGCATGGCCATTTAAGAAATATTGATCTCCTGTCTGCCACCACCATTCTAAGGACAGAAATAAAATCTTTATAGCCTGGAGAATTTGGGAGTAAATGACCTGAGCCTGTTATTTTCCAAGTCATATCTGCAATTGTCAGTGTTTTTAATGGTAACATAATTTGGACATGAAACTAACCTGCTCCTCACAACCCCCAAGAAACTTATTTTGTTTTGAAAAATGAAAGTATTTATTTAAAGTGTTTCATTAAATTTAAACTTAAATGCAACAATATACTCTTTAAATTGTTTTATTAAGCAAAGGTGCATGAAGAGGTTAGGAAGAAAATAAATAAATATGGTTGATTGACACATAGAAAAATTTGTACCCCCCCCATCATCATATCCTGGCCCACAACTCCGGCAGAAGCCCCTGCTCTACTAGAGGCCACAGTGGTACCCAGAACCCCAGGTAAAATGCTGACTGTGAACCATCAACACTTCCTCAGAGTCTGCCCAGCTTTCCCCAACAGAGCCCGCCCCCCACCCTTGTTCTCCATATTATGGCCAACAAATTTCCTTAGGAAAAGTAAGAATTCTACATTTTATTCTAAACTTACAAGATTTTGTTTAAAATGGCAATTTAATATAGTTATAAGCACACAAACTGATCTTTTTTTCTTTCATTTTTCTTTATTAAGAAATTTTCTACTCACTCCACATACTATCCACAGATCCTCCCTCCTCCCTCTTCCCAACCCTGAGCCCTCTTTCCCAAGCCACCCTGCATCCCCACATCCCCCAGATCGAGGTCTCCCATGGGGAGTCAGCAGAGCCCAGCACATTGAGCCTAGGTAGATCCAAGCCCCTTCCCACTGCACCAAGGATGTGCAAGGCATCACACCACAGGCACCAGGTTCCAGAAGCCTGCCCATAAACCAGGAACAGATCCTGATCCCCCTGCTTGGGTGCCCCCCAAACAGTTCGAGCCAAATGACTATCTTCCGTATCCAGAGGGCCTAGTCCAGTCCCATGGGGGCTCCACAGCCACCAGTCCACAGTTCATGGGCTTCCATTAGTGTGGCCGGTCATCTCTGCATGTCCTCCCATCATGATCTTGATGTCCCTCACCTGCAGTATCTCTCCTCTCTCTTATCAATTGGATTCCTGGAGCTCAGCCTGGTACCTGGCTGTGGATCTCTGTATCTGCCTCCATCAGTCACTAGACAAAGGCTCTATGATGACAGCTAGGTTATTTGCTAGGCTGGTCACCAGAGTAGACCAGTCCAGGCACCCTCTGGACCACTGCCAGCAGACCAAGGTGGTGTCAACCTTGTGGATTCCTGAGAGCCTCCCCAGACCCAGCCTCTTCCTATTCCCATAATGTCCTCATCTATCATGGTATCTTTCTCCCTGCCCTCCCCCTCTGTCCCTGTTCCAGCTTGATCCTCCCATTTCCCTATGTTCTCATCCCCCACTCCTCACCCTCTGCCACCCCCCAACACACCCAGTCCATTCATGTGGATCTCATCCATTTCTCCTTCACAGGGTCATCCATGTGTCCCTCCTAGGGTCTTTCCCTGTTAGCTAGCCTCTCTGGAGTTGTGGTTTGCAGTCTGGCCATCCTTTCCCTCATATTTAGTATCCACTTATGAGTGAGTACATACTATGTTTGTCCTTCTGTGTCTGGGTTACCTCACTCAACATGATACTCTGAGATACCATCTTACACCTGTCAGAATGGCTAAGATCAAAAACACTGAAGACAGCTTATGTTGGAGAGGATGTGGAGCAAGGGGAACACTCCTCTACTGTTGGTGGGAATGCAAACTTGTACAACCACTCTGGAAATCAGTATGGTGGTTTCTCGGAAAATTGGGAATAAGTCTTCCTCAAGACCCAATTATACCACTCTTGGGCATATACCCAAGAAATGCTCAATCTTACCACAAGGACACATGCTCAACTATGTTCATATCAGCATTATTTGTAATAGCAAGGACCTGGAAACAACCTAGATGCCCCTCAACTGAATAATGGATAAAGAAAATGTGGCACATATACACAATAGAGTACTACTCAGCAGTAAAAAACAATGATATCATAAAATTTGCAGGCAAATGGATAGAACAAACTGATCTTTTTGGAGGACTGGGCACCCCTACACTTTGATGAGAAAACACTATTCAATGGAATGTATTTGGAAGGCAATAGGCTAAAACATACCACAAATTTCAAAATATTTACTCACTTTGTCTAAGTCACTCTTCTCTTTAGAATTTGTCTTTGGAAATAATGTTAGATTTTGACAAATATTTATAAAAGGAAATATCTTTCAGTATAAGCTTACAACAGTGAAAAACTAGAAATGGCATAAATACCCAAAATTCAGAGATGGTTTAATGAATCATGACTTATTTACACACTAGGTTTATATGTACTGTCAAATATGAAAGAAGTTATGAAAATTGTGCTTTAAAGTTATAACTTCTTTTTACTCTTTCTCTCATAATATGACCATTCATATGTCATCAGAAAACCATAAAGCAACTCTTGATATATGAATTTGGCATGGGATAGTTCCACAATCTTTTTAGATTAGACACTGAGATTTATGTTGGTGTATTTGTTTCTTGTGGCTGCCATACCAAATTACCACCCATTTGGTGACTTAAAACATGAGTTTGCCTCACAGCTCTGGAGGGCAGAATCTGAATGCAGTACACTGGGATATGTTGAACGATATTTGATCATACTGTGAACCCCAAGATTCTGTTGTTTGAATAAAAGCAAACCATAGGTTAAAAGGCAGAGCAAGCAGCCAGTTGACTAGAAGTAACCACAGAGAGGGAGGGGAAGTCTTGAGGTCAGAGAGAGAGAGGCACAGGAAGTAGAAGGGAGGGACATCTGATTGGAGGAGTTTTGTTTCAGACCAAGTAGTAGAGAACACTCTTTCTGAGATGGCAGAGGAGGAAGGTCAGCCAGCTGCTTTCTCTGCCTTCCTGAGCTAGCAGATTTCTCCCCAGCATCTGGCTCCTGAGTCTTTATTGGTAAAATAAAATGATACCTAGGCAAAACATATTTGCCTCCCTATGTGGAGGCGGCTAAGGCAATAGCAGCACCAACAGGACATGAAGGCTCCCCTAGGGCTGTAGCCTCAGTAGAGGTGATGGCAGATGTGGAGGTACAGTCAACAGCTGAGGCAGGGGTAGGTTCGGGTGCAGCCACTGTGCCACAGATAAAACAACAGGGCTGAATCTGGGGTGTCCGCACAACAGTGCTCCATGAAAATCTAGGCAAGGAAGAACTCTTATCTTTTCCTCATTCAGCTTCTAGTAGCTGCCATCAGTTCATGGCTAGTGGTAGTCACAGTGTAATCTCTGTCTCTGTTGTCACATTACTTCAACCTTTTCTATGTCAAGTCTCTTCTGCTTTCCTCTAAAACACCCAAGAATGTATTAATTCACTTTAGGATGAGCCAAATAATGTCTCAGGAATACTATGCACACAGTCCATTTTTAACATATAATGTATTAAATTCACAGATTTCAGATATTAGGATATGGGCAGCTTTTGATGATGGCAGTGGCTATTCTTATTTTATTTAAAAAAATCACAGTTGTCCATTGTATTTTACTATTTCAACTGTGATCTACAAGGACCATGATTTCTATCGAAAATGGTATCTTAGTGTTGGTAGAATTATTTCTGATCAATCTATCTTTCTGTGTGACTACTCCAAATGTGTCTGGTTCTACAACAGTATAGGAGAGATCTGATACTCACTCAAAAGTTATTGTTGCCAAATTAAAAAGGGAAACATCACATAAGGACTATGCACCATAATTTAAAAAAATCCAGTATCTATACATTATCATCAACAGAATATGGAAGAGAAGAATAAAAACGCTGTATTTAAGTCACTTCCCACAGTATCTGGTGTTGTCCTTATTAAAAACTGCTGCTGCCTTTTATGCCATGGCTGTCCTAATCCGCAACTGCAACTCCGCAGCTGCCTGCAGCGGTTTGAGGGCAAGGCCCACAGCATGCGGGGATTCTGTTCTCTCAGGCATCAACTCTTTCAAAGCTACCAAGGGAACTTATTTAAATCTCTGTCCCTCTAAAGAACTCAAGATTCAAAGGTTGAAGTAGAATTCTGCTCCTCAGAGAGGCTGAGTAGCAAGTCACTCACCTCCTCTCCTTGCTTGTGTCTCCCAAAAAGCCCTCCTCCTTCTCCTTGCCCCTACTTAAAAGCCCATGACCAAGAACAATTTACAGAAGGAAGAGGATATTTTGGCTTCCAGTTCTGGAGGAAGAGTGAATAGTGGCAGGTGAGGGGAGAACAGGGGAGGATGGCAGCAGGTGGTTGGAGAAAGAAACTGGCTGATTGCATTTCCATCCACACACAAGGAGTAGAGAGACAGCAAACTAGAAGGGAGCAGAGCTGCTATGAACTCTCAAAGCCTGCCCCCACAATATATTTTTACCAACAGAGTTCCAAAAGTTTTACAGTCTTCCCCAAACTGCACCACAAGTGTTTAAATCAATGAGCCTATGGGGGACATTTGCCATTCAATCCATCACAATAAGCATCCCTTGTGCTATCTTTTTGTAACCTTACTTCCTCTCTCCTTGACTCCAATAACCATTAAGTATATAGCAATCCATCTCCTTGCTCCATTTGTTTTTAAGGGTGTTTTATGATCGTGGACTATACAAACTAGAGAGATTGGCTTTTTTCACCCACCATAATTCCACAAAGATTCAATCTGTTGTATTAAAAGTATACACCATTTTTCTTTAAATAACATACTATGGTGCAGAAATATCATAGCTTATGACACAATTTGTTCACTATAAGACACTAGGGTGTATCCTGGTCACATTTCTCTGAAGACACAACCAGTGTAAATATTGTAAAGATCATAGACAGATGGGAGGGGTTGTGGACTAACAATTGGCTCACAAAATTATATTGTTTAAGAAGTCCCACAATAATTTTGATATTTCTTGAAACAGTAAAGATGATTTTATTCAAGACTATTGTGCTGGGGTCTTGAAATAGAGGGTAAAGAAGGGTTTGGGGTGCCCCATAAAGTTTTCCTAGTGAGATCTGAGCTTGCTTTACCCAGCAGGGCTGCATTAAGGGATGGCTTGACCACATGCATGGTTACCAGATGATTGGAAGGGTCTGCACTTGGCTGTGCTAGGGGGAGGTCTTTTGCCCCGCCCCTTGGCATTCCTATAAAAAGCTCTTTTGAAAAGCCAGAAGGGGCTGGTAAATATTGATCCAGGCCCTCCCAAAGCTATCCTGTGTTTCTGTCTGTCTCTTCTCCACATGATCTTTCTATCTAAATATTTCTTATTCCTGTCTCCTCATGAACACCCTGGGAAAAAGTGGGAGCCGGCCTTCCACAGATGGTACCAGGACATGGGGCACAGGTTCAGGGACTCCCACAGAACAGGAACTAAACTAGGGACTTGGTGAACGGAGACTGGGGGCATCACGGAGCAGGGAGGCATGCCCAATGATGAATTAAAAGTAAAGGCAACAGTATTCTATTTTTGCTAGTATATAGATGAAGTAAAGTGGTGGAGAGAAAAGCTGAAGTGAGAAGCTAGGCTGCAGTGAGTGTCTCTCTCTGTCTAGGTTTCTTTCTCTCTCTTAATTTCTATCTATTAAAATTAGGAAAAATATAGGGTTCAATATAAGAATATTGGGTAAGAAGAAACTTAGGTAGGAAAAACTTAGGGTAAGGTAGAATATAGGAATATAGTGTAGGAAAAAATCTAGAAAAGCAACAAGACAGAGACATTGTGTTTTTGGGACTCTGAATACAAACTCCTGGGGGAAGAAATGGAGTCAGGCAAAAGTAGTATGAGGAAAACAGGCAGAAAAAGATTCCTGTGGAAGCTTTTGGCCTGTGGACAGTTTGAATCTGAGTTTTGAGCAGCAGTGGAAAAAATTTTCCATGAAGCAGAAGCAGATGAGACAAAACCCTTTGCTCCAGTGCCACTGGATAAAAACGCTTGCTGAAAACACTGTTCAATCAGGGTCAGTTCCTTCTTGGCCATGAAGCTGAATTTAAGGAACAGAAGTCTTGGGATAAGACAAGCGAGGAACTGAAGGGCTTAAAAAATCTAGTAATTTCTCTTACTTAAAAAACTGGAAGCTCTTTACATCTTATCTTCTTTCTGTAAGGGCAAAATTAGACTTACCTGGAGGAAACATCAATCAGAATGGGAAAATCACCTGTAATGACCCTAGCACAAAAATCCCCTAGAGCATTGCAAACCCTCGCTGTTAGATCCTCTCTGCAATGAAAAGGGCAAGATCTAATCCCCTAGCAGTAGCTGCAATGGCAGCAAGGGAAAAGTTGAGGCAGAACTTGGTGGCAGCAAGGGAAAAGTTGAGGCAGAACTTGGTCGTACAAATGAGAAAGAAATGGGACGCAAGCCCCTACACCCAGAACTGAAAGCGGTTAGCAGAGGGCTGAATGGTGGCTGGTGCCAGTCTGAGTGCCCATGTGTGGGCATGACCTGCTCTGAGAACAGTGCCAGGTGAAAAGTTTGATTATGGAGGGACATCAGTATGAAAACTTCCTGTGGCAAAAGAGCAAAAGCTCAAATACAGACTGTGTGAACAGAACTGGGAATAACTCGGCCACAATTGGCTACAGCTGAGTTTTCTCCCAGACCCAGAAAGGCAGCTTGGGAAATGTAGTTTGTAACAGCATGGCAGGATAGGCTGGCCTGGAGGAAAACACAGAGAGACCAGGGACAAAAAATATTCCTCATAATAGAACATCAGGACCCCCAAGGGAAATATCATGTGAATGCATGTTCCAATTCCTTTTAAACAGCTTAAGGAGTTAAAAATGGCTTACTGCCAGAATAGTCCCCAAACCCCAAAATGCCCCTTTGTCCACAAGCATTGTTAGCCTTACCTCTTGAAAACAGGAAACAGGTAAAAACTTGCCTGTCAGGAAGCAATTAAAATGCTAATGCCATTTGTCATCAAGCCACTTTGAAACCCTTTAGAAAGCAAGGAAAAGCAGTCTGAACACTGGGAAATTGCTTTGGATGTAGAAAAACTTATGGGCAAATAAGAAACTTGGGTTGTGCTTGAGATGCGAGGGAGAAAAACATTGGCATCATTAAAACAGCTCATGGCAATCTTAAGATGCAGCTTCAAAAAATTAATAAGAGGGAATTTTACCCTCAACCTGCCGGCTGCCTGAGTTTGGTACAATGTGCGGAACAGAGAAATGTCAGCTCTAATAATACCGTAGCTGCTGATAGAACCTAGAGCCACACCACTTCTAGTGGCAAATTAATGTGTGGCCCCTTTAAGAAACAGTTCAAGTCTCAGATACTTTGGCAACCTTTGTTCTTGCCCTGAGGCAAGGCTACTCAGGAAAGCTAACCAAAAGGGTTGCAGTAACTGAGTGCTCAGGAAAGCTAGTTTCAGCAAATTATGGCACTCAGGGGAGCTGCAATAAGTAAAGGGACAGCCCCCTGGCTGGCAACCATCCACTATTGGGTGCACTTCTGCCAGTTCCAGAATGGCTGAGAGGGCCAGGCAGGAAAGGTGGCTTTGGGGGAGTGGTGTCATCACGAGTGTTATGGCCCCCTAGCAGCACGTGTTACAGTCCCGTAGCAATGGCACTCACTGAATTCTGGAGTCTTGGGAGCTGGATACCAAGACTCCAGAGCCACTGATGAATTAGGCTCTGATTTTAAACTGTCAGGAGAGCTTTCAGGATGACAGCTGATTGTGAACTCGAACTTCACACTATCTTTTTATCTAAATATTTCTTATCCCTGTCTCCTCATGAGTACCCTGGGAAAAAGTGGGAGCTGGCCTCCCACAAGAAAGGGCTTGCTTCTAAATGCAACAACAGCAGCCTGAGATTTATAGCTACAAGGAGAGTAAAGGGGGTGTTGGAAAGGCCTCATAAACGGTAAAAACTGTCTTCCCATTTTAGCCAAATAGGAATCTTGTTGAAGTATCCCAAAGTAAGCAGATATTAAGAGCAGAAGCAAAATTTAGTGTGATTCAGGAAAACAGTTGTGAAAATTGAACACAACAAGGAGAAGCACAACATCCTAAGGTCAAGACTCAACTGAGCATATGGCCCAAAGGAGCTTAACTGACATCGGATCTAGCAGAGAGTCCTTGTTAAGTTTTTCTCATTATCATTTCACTGTACCCCTAATTCCCAGACACCAAAGTATGGGCACTATTTTTAGTCTGCCCTGTGGGTAATCATTTTAAGCACTGAGGCCACTATCTGGAGCTCGCCACTATTCTACTTTTCTTTAAAGACTTACACTTTCTGAAAATGTCAGAGCGGCAATTAGACCACAAGAACACATTGTAGTTGGATGGTAATAGTCAGTGGGGAGGGTGTGATGAGCAGTGTCAGCTGGGCTTATGAGGCCCAGAGACTCTGCACCCTGTGGGTTTTAGAAAACCGAAGATATTACAATGAGGATAGATGGTTCAAAAATCCTTTAGTACACAGTACCCACTTGAGGACTGCTCAGGCTTCAGATTGAGAATTAGACTTGCAATTATTATTAAAGACACAGGGATTTGCATCCAAAAGAATGTCAGATTCCTCCCTGCTGGCCAACAGACATATTACCCTTGGCTTAGAAATTAATCAAGAAAAATTATAATAACCACAATAAACCCAAGCACTCACATGGGAAAGAAAAATAAGAGAAAGGCAAGCCATACTTCAAAGCTTGTTACAGAAATCTGAAGAAAAAAAAAAACAGAAAATCTGGCTTATTCAATGAGATGTACTGACTTATGTTCTAAAGAAATAAATTCAAAGGTATAAATCAGTCATCACCAAGAAAACAGGAAGAAGTGGTAAGAGAGAGGAAAGGGCTAAAATAAAGGAAGAAGGGAGGGTATTGATAATTTGAAAACCAGTATAAGTGACTGAAATCCCAGTGGGAGAGATGAAATCCACACTGAACACCATAAAAAGCAGGAGGCAGATGAGGCAGACACATGTGGAGCAGAGAAGGCACAAAGAGCAGAGGCTCACATCCATTCTCCTGTAGCTGCGACACTCCTTCTGCTCCTCTCTGAATAAGAAATTTTTAAAGATTGCTTATGACACATCAATTTGAGGGACAGTCATGAACTTACTGAAAGTCAGGTGTTCAAAGCCATACTAGTGGCATATGAAAATGTTATCTGAAAAAATATACAAATTATAATGTGTATTTTAAAACGATATCGAAAAAGAAAGCAGAAAATATGTCCAAATAGTAATGTCGATTATCTCTGGATAATGAGAATGCTATTCTCAATACATATTTCCCAACATACGTCGTAGGAAGTTATGCTTTACAGAATTCCATTTTGCATACTTCTGCAGCCACATATAATCACATTGCCTTTCCCCGGCCTTTGAGGGCTGTGTACGTGTCCAGCACTGCTTGACTTTCGAACACATGTAAATTTAGGAGCATAATTAACCGAGAAAAAGCACAAGGTCAGTAGATGAATCATCTTTTCCTTTCAGTAGCTTCCTAAAGTAGGGATGGTTCATACCATTTATATTCGAAGGGTATTTCTCATGGCTTACTTCATACAAAAACGGGGCAGAAATCCTTTGAACACAGACCACTCTGTGAAGGCAGTAACAGTGGAAGCACCAGTTTTATTCAAATATTAACTAACTGGAGCACCATTGTAAAACTCTTCTTTACAGGTACTTAAAAGTCTTTGACAGCTCCAAGAGACTTGCCATGGGGAAGCTCGAGTTGGATCCATAAGTGCAGCCCATGAGAGCACTCTGGAAGGCAGCAGACCCTCCTGCCAACTGTCAGGGAGGGGTGAGGTCTTCAGAACAGGGGGAGAGGGCTTCGGCCCTCTAGAGGCGGCATTCGAACCTGCAGCTGGGAGGATAGCGGACTCTGTGAGGTTTCTAGTTTAAGTTTTTGGAGAGATGTGACCACAGTTGTAAGGCAGATAGCAATAATACATCCTTAAGAACAATAATAGCGATGTAAAGCACCGTGGTTACTCAGTGTTCACTGTAAGCAACAATACTGATGATAGTAAAAACACCAGTGTAGACAGTAGGGTGTGTGTGTGTCCACAAGGGATCCTCTCCAGCTAGAAAGCATTGTTCATCTGCGGATACAACGAACCTGGTAAAATATAAGATTATATATAATATATATATAAGCCCGGCATACATATATGTATGTATGCTGGACTTTTGTAGTGAGAAAAAACGATGTGGGCAATAACTTATGGCTATAGAATGCATAAGTAAGCTCTATTTCATTTTAGCTACTTCTAATTTTAACTTTATTACCATAGGGGGCACAAGAAGACCGTGCGAGGAAAATCTTGGGCCCATTATTAAATCACAAATCCAATACGATGTGATAAATCTACACAACTTAATACAGTTGGCATTCAGATGACCAGATAAGAATTTGTTATTCCAACAACATGATCTCTCTTTATATCTCCTATCAGCCATAACTAAAAATATTTTTACTTAAGAAAAGTGCCTGTTTTTAACTATTTTGGTCAAAAGTAATTTTTTTCTTGCTTGCTTTTAAATCCGAAGCCTTGGGCCTGCAAGGAAATACTTTACTTTGTTAGTGAATACGCCACTAGGAATCCTCCAGATGTTTTTCATTTTTAATTTTTAAAAAAATTTAGCATTTCTAATGCCAGTCTACCAGACTGAAAGCACTGACTAAGTAAGCAATGAAATTATGAAGGTAAACTAATCTCATGATTAATTTAGTCTAAATTCCACGTTAGCAGGAATGCAATAGAATCTATATAGTAATCAAGGACTTAACTTCTAAATTTACATGACGCAAGTAGAGTACAGTCTAAAGATTGTGAACATCTTCCGTAATAAAACAGTGTCTTTAAATTATTGTATTTAAACAAAGTTTATCTATATTAGCTTTAAATACATAGAGTATTGGACTACTTTTATATGGTATAAAAGAATTGTCCCAGGTTCCACTACTCACCTAAAGTGTCGAATGTAAAAAGTTGTTTTGTTAAACCAAGATTTTGAGACTATACACATAGCATATTCTTTTATATTTGCAATTTCAACGTGCTTCTAGCTTTAAATAATATGACAACTATAGTGCAAATGAATGTTTTTCTCAAAAATAACTTCAAGCTGATGAGCATTTGTGTTCATAACTTGTGAATCATAAATCATTCGTTTGGCTGTGTGAACGAGTGTTCGGAATTTCAAAACTTCTAAAGGCTGAATTAAATTGTCTATATGTTAATGCATTTTCTAATTTTCGGAATGCTCATTTAGAAATGCCAATTCTGTGCATACTTTCCCTACTTTCATAATTCATTTGCTACAATTCTAAGCCCCATCCTGAAATTTATCCATGTGCAAGTAACATACTGCTTGATTAAAACAGGTAGCCTACATATTCAATTCTTTTATACGATATACAAGTAGCCCAATACTCTATGTATTTAAAGCTAATATAGGTAAACTTTGTTTAAGTAGAACAGTTTAAAGACACTTTTATTATGAAAGGTGTTCACAAACTTTAGACTGTTTTCTACTTGAGCCATGTAAATTTAGTTTCTATTTTTTGGTCTCTTAAAATTTTTATTATTTTTTT
>CABHPP010126837.1:0-27452 GCA_902168425.1 Peromyscus attwateri | reverse complement strand
AGAGAGAGAGAGAGAGAGAGAGAGAGAGAGAGAGAGAGAGAGAGAATAGAAATTGGCATGTGGTTACCTTTTAAGTAATAAAATTGAACAGAATATGAGGCAGAGGCATAGGGTCTGTTCTAATGTCTGAGATACTGTTCAAGATGGATCTCACTTGAACTCCTGGCAAAGACAACACTCTAGCTCTTAACCACTGAGCTTGAACAGTTTCCAATAATCAAGCCATAGCTTTCCTTGCTACAGATTTGATTTAATTCTTAAGGTCTTAGACACCGAGTCATTTACTTGTTATTTAAGTTTATAAAGCATCGATGAAATCAATTTCTAGACAATTTACTCGTATATTAAATATAATTGTCAGGCCAATTAATTGCTTGCTTTGACCTGACTGTGTATTCCCTCTCTGTAGGAAATTATTGAACCAATTATACTATTTGAGGTAACCTAGGTTATGCTCCTATGACAACACCACATTTCAGGGTCTTGAAACCATGTGGATTCATTTCTTGCTTACCTATGTACAAGTCTTTTAGGCAAGATGGTCTTCTCATTTTAGAATAGAAGCCAGTGCTGATATTATCCTGATGTCACTTGCTTCCAGAGGGCATATGCAGAGTTTGTGGATTTGAAGGCTTACGTAACATAGGATGCTCTTATAAAATTACAAAACATAAAATTATACATAAAATGTTAAATATAAAGTCTTGAGATGGCCTCTGCACACAAGGGGCCCCAAAGCTTAAGTTTTTATAACTTCACAGTACATCATCATATGCCCTAATGATTATCAGGTACTGGAAAGGAAATATGATACATCACTCTAACATACACTGTGTATTACTCCTCTGCCTTATAGTAGATCAGAGATGTCCTGGGATCAAGTAAAGATACCTCTACAAGCTATTTAGAACAGTTCTCAGCTTACTATCAATATGGACATACTTCATTCTCAGATTAGTGCTGTTGGTCATTCTAGGCTATACAAATATCCTCTTCAGAACAGGTGGCTAGTTACTTTACCAATTCTGTTAAAAAATTTGTTAATGATAACTCTTTTTTTTTTTTTTTTTTGGTTTTTCGAGACAGGGTTTCTCTGTGTAGCTTTGCGCCTTTCCTGGAGCTCACTTGGTAGCCCAGGCTGGCCTCGAACTCACAGAGATCCTCCTGCCTCTGCCTCCCGAGTGCTGGGATTAAAGGCGTGCGCCACCAACGCCCGGCTAATGCTAACTCTTTATGGAGTTCTTATTAATTTGGAAATCATTGGGGGATTAATTATTCTACTTCTATTCCTTCTTCCAGTCATCTTCAGATGTTTAGGATCCTCAGTATGCTCTGCCCAAAGAGAGATTCACACACTCATTTAATAAACAAGAAGGGAGGAGATACTAGTTTAAACACTAGACAACAGTGGCTATACTTTTTAAATCATGTGCTGATACTATCTGTAATTGAATTGTAAATGAATTGAAAGACAATTCATCCTGTTTACCTGCAGTTAATCTGAAAACACAAATGCTATGTTATTCAAAATGGGGCATGTTCTAATAAATGCATTGTTAGATGGAAGTATTGTAAATTGAAAGTACATTTCATACCTCTAACCTAATGACCCTTGGAAGCAATACCATACTCTCTAGAGTGCCACTCGTTTATTCAACATTGGCATGGATAACTGGGAGCTGAGGCCCACTCTTGTTGTCTAGGACCTCAAGAGTATATTGTACCGCATTTGTCTACCCTGCAAAAAGGCCAAAATTCAAGGTACAGGTTCTACTAAATATATCTCACTTTTATCAGGAAAATCCAAGTTAAATCACTGTAAGTTGAGACCTTTTATGTGTCAAAATTAGTATGTTCATGAATATGCTCTCTCAAGCAATTATGTTATTTTCTTCATCATTTATTTCACTCAGCTTTCAACCATCTAGTCCAATAGAAAGGAAATTGCTGCTTGGATAATGTTTAAAAGAAAAACAGCCTTAATTTTAATATGTATGGAGTTCCTATTTATACTAAGAAATGGTTTAAACTAGTGTTACGCACCTATGTTTCAGAGTATCTTATAAAAGGCAATTGTTTTATTTTTGCTTGAGTTGTTTATTACTTTAGGCGCTCTTGATAATAAAAGACTACTTTGGAATGAATGACACTTGGGGAAAAGTTATAATGTTTAAAATCTTTTTGGTATCATGTCTTCTCAGTCTTGTGCCACGTGACATGATGATGTCATGCATCCTGCTAAACCCTGTGCCACATGGCATATGACATTATGCCTTCTACTAAGCCCTGTGACACATGTTGTGATGACATCTTCATATAAACTTCACAAACCATCTTTCGATGAGGAAGGTCAGACCTAAGAACTTAAGGAATCGGGAATCATACAGCAAATAATAATACACTAAGACGATCTCATTCAGGGTATCAGTACGATCTCACTAATTATCTTGTTCATCTACTCCTCTAGATCTGAACGATAAGCTGGTCAGTAAGAGAGCAAGAATGAAGAGAACTTTATGATCAGAAAATGCTTTGTTTCTATATAATCTACAGATGGGAGTCAATTCTATCTAAAGAAAATAAAAACGAAAGAAAGGAAGGAAGGAAGGAAAGAAGGAAGAAAAGAAAAAATGGAACAAAAAACTAAATATATAAAGATCAGTCAAATATAGTTAATGGTAGAATATTCTGAACTTAATTTTCATTGAAATTAAAATCTCATTAATCCTTTCCTAACTCTCTAAGCTGTGATTACAGATACCTGTTATTATAACATAGGAGTAAATATAGCAGCTTGCTTTAGATATACTGATTTTAATGACTGGTAGAGATAAGAATGTTAGAAAAAAACCCATAGTATTTATTACTGTTTTTTAATTCTTGAAAAAAATTAAGCACAGATTATTTAGAATTCACCTTAAAGATCTACAAATTAAGCCCATTATAGATTGTTTATTTTTCTTGTTTCCTTGTATTAATATAATAAAAAAATCAATAGGAGGAAAAGAAGAGAAGAAAGATGACTTCTAAACCACAAGGTATATTTCATAAAATTAGTTTCTTTCTCATAAACTCTCATATTTATTTAAGGGCGTGCTAGTTGGTTTTACATAAATTCAGATACTAATAGTAGAATGTCTTTAGCCAGAAGATTTTCAAATATTTATGTCACATGGATTGCTCAATGTTATTACAGTTCACTTGTATATATTGTTGAGTTTCACCTTCACACATTTATTTATATATATACATATGCATATATATAATACATACCTGTGTATACATATATATGTAGAGAGAGACAATAATGATCTGACAGATATTCTGTATTCCTAATTTGCAACTATAACTTTTATAACTATATTCGTTTTGCTCATATTCCATGAGTCAACTTTCTTCAATTCACTCCATTGTTGTATCTTAGTCTGAACTCTAAAACCTTAATTATTTTTTGCACTGATTTGTGGACAACTGTGTATCATTTGAATCATTTGGACTCCATAAATAAGGTTATAATCCTTCAAATAACAGAAAGTTAATATGGAGCAATGAATATTTTTGAGAAACACTTTCCACTGATCTTCATAGTTAATTTTTGGTGGATGAAGTAATGAAGATAAAAACATTCAGAGGAAATAAATCCTCCTCATAATCCTGTTGATGCTACATACATTAATGTAGTAGAAAAAATATATATAATTTATTAAGGATATTTTAAGTAAAAAATTATTAAAAATAATACTAATTATTTGATATTTTTCTTTTATAAAATAAATAATAAGGTATGTGCTAAAAATAATTTCAGACTATCACTTAAAGATAGTGAGGAGAGTACAGATTTGTTTCATTGGTTTTTTTTTTTCAGTATTTAATAAAACACAAACACAGATCCATTTAATCAAAAGGTAAAAATGGAGAAACACAAATCTCAAAAAATATTTTTGTCAAGTTGGAGGTTTGATAGCCTTATGATTCTTTGAATATTATTAAACTGAATCACTAGTTCATTTCTGAAAGTCCATTTCCTAGGCAGTTCAGCAGATGTTTAGAAGTCAGTTTTAGATGGAGATGCATATTAAAACAGTTCAAATTTTAACATGTAATGCAATTTATCTAGACACGGAAAAGACTAGATGGGGTGAGCTCCTTTGAAAACAGGACTGTTGTAGTGTCTAAGGCACTCAAGCATCTGCCAGACATTTATCTAAGTGCTTTTTAAAATGTATTTTTGAGATTGTATTTTAATTACAACATTTCTCCCTTCCCTTTCCTTCCTTCACACTCCCTTTCCTGTTCCTCAAGTTTATGGCCTTTTTTTTTCATCAGTTGTTTTTACATACATATATGTATTTGTATATATATATGTATTCCCAAAGATGACCTCTTTAATCCCTGTAGTGTTACTGACCATCTGATAACCAATTGATGTGCTTTTTCCTGTGGAGGGTCACCTCTCCCACTTCCAGCTTTCCTCAATTGCCTGTAGTTCTTGTATAAAGTTGAGGCCTTAGGGCTTTTCCAAATCCAGGTTAGCAAATTTGTTGGTGTCATCCTTGTTCAGTTCAGGTTGGGGCAGTCATGTTGGGGAGACATGTTACGGAGTGTAGCTTCTGATATTACTTGACAATCTCCCAGCAAACTCCCTGATCCTCAGGATCTTACATTCTTTCTTTCCCCTCTTCCTCAATGTTCTCTGAGCCTCAAGTGTGGGAGTGTTTTGTAGATATATTGATTGAGACTGGGCTCCATAACAGCATATTTCATGCGTTCTCTTATTCAAGCCAGAAGGTAATACTGTGGGGGTAGACACTGTAGTAATCTCATTTCAGAACTTACTATAATGAAATCCTGCATTAGTTACTTGTTTTGTTGCTTTGATAAAATATCTGACAAAAATCAAATTAAAGAAGGAAGGCTTTATTTTGGCTTGCAACATCTGGTGGCAGTCTACCATGATTTGAAAGTCATGGCAGCGAACTTAAGGCAGCCTGTTCCATTATATGTTTTCAGTCTTGAGTCAGAGAGAGCTAGCTCTCTTGTGTTTATTCAGTCAACCTATGAAACAACACAGCCTACTTTGAGGATGTGTTTTCCAACCTGAATTAACCTAATATAGATAATACCACACAGAATTGCTCCAAGATTTGTTTCAATGGTCATTCTAAATCCCAACAAGTTGACAATTATCACAAGTCCTGAAAAGTATATTTCAAGCAAGTACCTTGTAGGTATGTGGAATGATAAATCTCAAGATATATATATTTTTTTCTGTGAATTCCTCCATGCATTATTTCATTCCTAATTTCTTTTCTTGGAGTATATTCAAACTGTGGATTCTTTATGTGTAGCTATTTTTCCTTCTTCAGAACTTTTGGGTCACATCTGTTGTGGAGTTCCCCATAGTGAACACTCACAAGCAGTGAACTTCTCTAGATCTAACTCACTAATGGAGTATATGTGTCATAGCTTTCACTTGGCTATTAAACTGTTGGCAAGAGCTGGCTTCTTACCTTTGATCTGAGTTGTTATTTCCTATTGCACCAAATCTACTGAGAACCTTGTTTATATAATTGCAGGGCAGGAGTGAATGAAAAGGCAAGTGGGTAGAGAAGATGGTAAATGACATAAAAAAGCTATTTTTTCCTAAGTTGCTCATAGCTTCACAAGGCACCAAATTTGGTTGCTCATCCTATATGAACTGTCTTCTACAGAGGTCAGAAGGGAAAAGTACATATTAGAGAAGTCATTATATGAGTAATAAGGGTCAGGAGTGTGCCTCTTCAAGTCTTCTGTCTTTCATTAAATTTACATACTTTGGGCATTGCTTTTGGTTTTCCCCCCTGACGTACACAGTGCACTGTATCAACTGGTTAATGAAGTAGTAGGGGAGAGTCCATTTAATATTTTTATGTTTCGTTCATTGATATTTTTCCCACTAAATTGCATTATTGGGTATATAATTTGGACTTTCAAAATATTCCTTTAAAATGTACATTTTAGTTGGGGATTTAGCTCAGTGGTAGAGCACTTGCCTAGCAAGTACAAGGCCCTGGGTTCAGTCCTCAGCTCACCCCCCCCCAAAATGTACATTTTAAGTGATAACTGAGGCTTTGTAATCTTAGAATTTTTGTTCCTGAAACAAGATCCTACTTTCTTACCCCATCCCAAGTCTCCTATGCCTATCTGTATTGACATACACGTGAATCATTCACCCCAGGACTCATTTGAAGTGGGAATTTAGTGTATCACCTGATGAGGATATCAAACCTCACTAGGCTGCAAAGAAAGCCCGTCACACTGAAGCATTTTCATTCTTCCATATCATTTATTCAGTGTTTAACTTGGTTTCAGTAAATGTTTTAACACATGGCTACAAAAACAAGAGGCTGATATTGCTATAAAAATACACCTTCTATTGTGATACCTTTTAATTATTTTTTCAAGGAGTTGTACTGCTTAGTGTGATTAGAATATTTGAAAAATATCCACTATACTTAAAAGAAAATTAGCATGCCATGCTAAATCACCCATTTCAACGAGAATTATAGATTTATAGATGAATATCAAGAACTAAGTCTATATGCAAGTCTTACTTGTAAACCGTATCTTAACCTTTCAGTTAATATTCTGAATGAAACCAATATTCAAGTAGAGGCACAATAATAGAATCTTTTCACTACTCTTCCAAATTTTCTTTACATATGATATGGCTTTAATTGGAGTTTGTGTTGCATTTTGTTGTATCTTAGTCCACAGAACGTAGTTATTTCTCATAGTTACAGAGGCTGGGACTTCCAACACCAATGTAATGGTAGGTCCAGAGTCTGAGGAGGGTATCATCTCTGTTTCAAGATGGCATAAGTTCACTGTGTTCTTACATGGCAAGGGGGCAAGAATGAGACCAACACAGTATAATGTTTCTTTTATACAACAGTAATCCCATTCATGATGTTGGAGACTTCATGACATACATCCTGAAGCCATTTTTGCTTCTTACTATTATTGTGAGAATTAAGTTTCAACAGGAGTTGGGGGAGACAGTCAAACCCTCACAGTTAAAGTACTTCTCCCATCAAAGTGCTAATTAAAAGTGATCTTTCTCAGCTTCTGAGATCAGATGATCTCAGGCATATTTATGGTGGTTTGGTCAAAACCAGGTTAACTATTACTTCTATTTTTGAATTTTTAACTGTTCAATTTTTTTTGAATTTATTTTATTTTATTTTACAATATAATTCAACTTTACATATCAGCCATAGATTCCCCCGTTCTCCCCCCTCCCATCCCCCATTTCCATTTCCTCCAGGGCAAAGACTCCCCTGAGGATTGAGATCAACCTGGTGGACTCAGTCCAGGCAGGTCTAGTCCCCTCCTCCCAGGCTGAGCCAAGCGTCTCTGCTAAGCCCTAGGTTTCAGACAGCCAATTCAAGCACTGAGCACAGGACCCGGTCCAACTGCCTGGATGCCTCCCAAATAGATCAAGCCAATCAACTGTCTCACCCATTCAGAGGGCCTGATCCAGTTGGGGGCCTCTCAGCCATCGGTTCACAGTTCATGTGTTTCCATTCGTTTGGCCACTCGTCCCTGTATTCCATCCATCCCTGGTCCCAACAACTCTTGCTCACATAAACCCTCCTCCTTCTCGCCAATTGGACTCCCGGAGCTCCACCCGGGGCTAACTGTTCAATTTTTAATTGAACATTTTTTTCATAACCATAAGTAAAAAAAATACATACATGGATAATATGATCATGTAAAATTTATTGCATTCAAGGTGGACAATAATGCAATGTCCAAAAATAGAGAGGAGGTTAATGGTACCTGAATATCCCTTCAGGTAAATGGAGCAGGTTGAAATACTATATAAAGTCTAAAGCCCACCTGTAGTAATTAGATTACTATAACTCTACAGGGAAAAGTCTTGAAGCAGAAGTTGATTTGTCATTGCAGCACATAATTACTAAACCTAATCCCCAGTTGGTTTTGTGTAGGTATAGAGGAGGTGGTATATTGGATAATGAGCAGATGCAGTGTTGAATGAGTGACTGAGAACCTATGTTAAGAGAAAATTCAGAGAGTAGGTACATATCAATTGGAATTGTTAATGTGTTGGAATATATCTGAAAAAATTAATTAGATTGTATATAACAAAGAATGTATGAGCAGGATATTGTAATGAAATTAAAAACGAATCCCTTATGCTAATTAAAGTTTCTGGATCATTGTGTTTGAAGGCCAGTCAATAAGTCTGAATAACTGCAGTTGTTGATTTATGCTGGTTCTTCTTTTTGTCAACTTCACATAAGCTAGGGTCATCTTGGAAAAAAGAACATCAATTGAGAAAGTGTCCCATCAGACTGACCAACAGGCAGGCATCTGGGAATTTACTTGATTAATGATTGATGGGGTATACTGTGCCTTTCCTGGGTAGAATGTCCTGGGTTGTATAAGAAAGGAGGCCACAGAGAGCAAGCCAGTAAATAGCATTCCTCCATGGGCTCTGCTTTAGTTCCTGTCTCTGGGTTCTTGCCTTGGTTGACTTCTTTGACTTCCCACCGTGGTGGACAGTTAGCTGGGAAGTAAACAAACGTTTCCTCCTCCAATTTGCTTTGGGTCACGGGTGTCTTTATTATAATAACAGAAAGCAAACTAAGACAGAAGTTGGTACCAGGTTTGTGGGGAGTTACTATACCAAAAATGACCATGTACTGGGAGAAAATTGTGAGAGGAGTTTGAAACTTCAGGCTGGAAAAGCTCTTGAGTATTTAGAGCTTCACGCACTGTTGTGGGACTGTGGAAAATAATGCTGAGAGCAGTAGAGATGATGGAGGGCTTGTGATGTTTCAGAGGAAGTTTGAAAGTCCCTCAAAGACTACCAAAGTCATTTATATGATGCTGTAAATTAAAAATATGTGGTTTCTTGTCAGCTAGAGCTGAAGAATCAGATATGATTAAGAAGAGACAAGCACCATTGAAGTGAAACTCGCTGTACTGGGACAATCAATGCTGCTTGGCTGGAGCTGAAAAATCAGCTGTAATTGAGAAAAGACCAGCATTACTAAGGGAAATTCTTCTTAGAAGTATTTCACCAGGGTCATCACACAGAAGCTATGGACCAGTGGGGGCAAGGCTGCATTTCATGCTGGTTGCTGAACTTGGTAAAGTGAACGTCCACCACATGTTACTGGTTTTGGCAGCAGGGAGTTATAGGTTTTAGGTGTCATGGAGATCAGCTATATTTGGTACCATGAAAAGTAAGGAGAGGCCATTAGTGAAGGTACAGCCTCTGCTGCAAGTGGGGGGGGGGAGTGCGGAATCCCAGGATTGAAGAAATAATGGAGAGAAGCTGAAACTTTGCACCATGTGTTAGGGGTAGCATCTCTGAAGAAAGCCCAGGAGAGGTAGTGGTGAAGGTGGAGCCCAGTTACAGTGGAGACAGTATACTGGGGATGCCAGGACCATGAGATGACTGCCAAGGACAGCACCAGGTGTGGAGTGGAGCTGGCCTGAAACTAGGAGACAAGCTGCCCATGCTGCAAATGCCAGAGTCCAAGAGGTGGAGCTCCCCAAGCCCTTTGGAGCCCAGAACACCATAAGAGAATCCAAGTTGCAAGACACTGAGCTGCAGGGTTTACATTACACTGTTAGACTTTGGTTTTGCTTTGCTTTGATTGTGACTATGCCTGGTTCTTCACTCTTGGAATAAGAAGAATTTAACTTACTTTACATTTTACAAGGGGCCACAGTAGAGAGATTTTTGACTTTTAGAGAGAATTTGGATATTTTAAGGAGAATGAACTTGTAAAGTATTGAACATTTTAAAGAATTATGGAATTCTATTTTTATGAATATTTTTATTTTATTATTAATTTAATTTTATATATCAGCCATGGATTCCCCTGTTCTCCCTCCTCCCACCCCCAGCCCTCCCCCCAATCTACCCCCCATTCCTACCTCCTCCAAGGCAAGGTCTCCCCTGGGGAGTCAGCCCAATCTGGTAGATTCAGTTGAGGCAGGTCCAGTCGCCTCCTCCCTACACCAAAGTGTCTCAGCATAGGCCCTAGGTTCCAAAAAGCCAGCTCATACACCAAGGACAGGTCCCAGTCCCACTGCCTGTGACCTCCTAAAAAAGTTGGAATGTTTTTGATATTATGATATTGATATTTACATGAGATCTTGGGGCTCAATCTGAAAGGAAATTTACTGATTTGATATTATTTGTGTGTCAAGTTGACAAAGGTTCAAATGTTCTGGTTATTTCTTCTCTGTCACCTATACATGACTTTCATCTGGGAAGAAGGAAACATAATCAAGGAAATGTTCCTATAATCTTGGCCTGTATGCAGGCCTGTAGGATATTTTTCTTTATTAGTGGCTAATGGGAGAGGGCCCAGCACACTGTGGGTGATACCACTTCTAGGCAGGTAGTTACTGTGGGATAGTTGTACACTGTGTGAAGATATAATGCTATGATTGGTTTATTAAAAGGCTGAATAGCCAATAGCTAGTCAGGAGGTATAGGCCAGACTTCTAGACAGAGAGAGAAAGTAGGAGGAAGAATCTAGGCTCCCGAGAGAGAGAATGGAGAAAACATGGAGGAAGCAGGATCGGCGATATGTGACAGGATGTAGATTAATACAAATGGATTAAATTAAGTTATAAGAGCTAGTTAGGAACAAGCCTAAGCTATAGGCTGAGCTTTCATAATTGATAAGTCTCTATGTTATTTATTTATTTATTTATTTATTTATTTTTTTGTGAGCTGGCAGCTCAGAGAAAAATCAATCTACAGGTAGTCCTGGGTTTTATAAGAAACCAGGCTGAGCTAGCCAAGGGGAGAAATCAGTAAGCAATGTTCCTCCAGGACCTTTGCTTCACTTCTGTGCCATGATTCTTCCCTTTGAGTTCTGCCCTCGTTTCCCCTCATGATGTAAGCTGTTAAGTGAAACAAACCCCTTTCTTCCTCAAGTTGCTTTTGGTCATGATGTGTAGTGGGTAGCCATTCCAGTCTTGATCTGGGAGTACTACCCCCACTGAGGATACAAGGCGGGGCCAAGAGAGGACCCTGAAGACCTGATATCCGGATGCGCTAGCTCTCTTGGTTCCTGGACCCTGGATGCTGGAGGTATACCAAGCAGATTTCTCCAGAGAACATCGCCGGACTGCGCACCACAACTTTTCCAGACCCTGTAAACTATCCCTTCACTTGTAAGTTACCCCACAAAATAAACCTCCTTTTTAACTACTTGGAGTGGTCTTAATAATTTCACCAATAATGATGTCTTTATCATAACAGTGGGAAGCAAACTATGACACTGATGATGTATCAATACCCAGAAAACAACTTCTATCCAGGTGTTTTATTGCCAAGACAATAAAGCAAAAGGCATTGTAGCATTGGGAAGAGTCAATCAGAGAACCGACTTCTAACTGGTCTACCCCACAAGTGCCTTGTGAGGGAGAAAGGCATCAAGGAATTAAAAGGAGAGATTGAGTCCATTTCTTTCTATCATCACAAACAAAATCAGAAAATAGGTTTTTACCTAGTGTAAAAAAGTAGCGGCAACAATTATTTTCTGTATTGCAGAGAGAAAGAATCAAATATATTTAGAAGAAAAATGAGAAGCAGGTATTGGGGACAACTAGCCACCTACATCTGGGTGTGTTTTATGGTTCCTAATTTTACTCTAAGTTACTTTGTGTTATAAATTACTAGTTATTCTATCAAAACAATGTGTGGCTTTTATTCATACATTTTCTCCTTTACTTAAAATTCTTTATATATTGGTGATAATCAACCTTGATTAGCTAGAATAAATTAAGTTAAATCGGCTCTCATAACATCATTCCCTGTTTTCATATTCATATTTACAGGAATCATGGCATAAAATAAACCTTTATATTATTCTCAGTTTCCCGATTCTTTTGAAAACAGGACTCTAGCCAAATTATTAGACACAATTCTATAATTTATTTTTTACTATAGATATATATCTGGTTTTATATCCTATCTTAGATATTACTAAAGATGCACATCCTAGAGTACATTTCCATAGTTCTTGAAACTTTTTGATTTTTCAAAAGTGTTATGTGTACTGTATTTTAAAATGAGGAACCTATGACAATTGTAATGTGGCAAATAACAACGAATGAAGCATGTATGACTTTACTGGCAGGAAACTGATGTTAATTTCAAACACTCTAAAGGAAAATCCTCAGGATATATATTATTGTGCCTGAGTATTCTGTCATGTTTTAGTAATTTAAAATGTATTGGAAATAATGTTAATTAATTGTGATTACTATTTCAGTTTTTGTCATTTAAAAAGTATTTAAGAACACTTTTTTGGCTACTATGATGTATTTCAGACTTTTCCATGTTATCATTTACAGTAAAACTCCTTCAGCTTAGCGTACTGAACTATGGGTGAGGTTGTGTCTGTGATGAACACACTATCATGTGGCTCACTCAGAAGATCAATGATGCTCAGTTGTGCAGCGCTGGCCTTGCTTCTCAACATCAGTACGATGATGGCAATGGGTCTGAAAAACTCTTTCAGATGGAGGAAATCTTCATAATTGTTTCCAATTAAATCCCAGTTGTATTATCACAGCATTGAAAGACTCCTTTTTAAAAGATCAATTCTTGAGAAACCATTAATACTGAACCATTAAGCAGTATATATATAAAGAAATTAATGGGCTATCCCAGACAAGAGATCTTAGAAGAAGTGATGTGTCTCTGAAGGACTAAGAACAGGAATAATACTCTTTTGGACAGCATTTTGGAATTTTACCCACTGTGGTTTCCAAACTCACAAACTAGAAATCATACACAAGAGATATCAATTGAGTTCATTCTTGTTAGGTTGAAATTGGAAATGAAAACCTATGTCCCACACACCACTGAAGCTAAAGACACCAGGCTTTGACATGATCTGTGTTATCAAGTGACCTACTGGTTCTCAGAAGCAGAAGGTTACCCTATGTATTATTGGAAATGCAGAGAACTTGTCAAATCATGAGTTTCATGTGCACATATTCAGTTAATCTTGGTAGTGTGCCAGATAGTTTTATGTCAACTTGACACAAGCTGAAGTCATTTGAGAGGAGGGAACCTCAGTTAAGAAAATGCCTTCATAAGATTGGGCTGTAGGCAAGCCTTTGGGGCAATTTCTTAATTAGTGATAAATGGGGAGGGGCCAGACTATTGTCGGTGGTGCCACCCCTGGACTGGTAGTCCTTAGTTCTATAAGAAAGCTTGTTGAGCAAGCTATGGGAAGCAAGTCAGTAAGTAGCCCTCCTCCGTGGCCTCCGTGCCAGCTCCTGCCTCCAGGTTCCTAGCCTGTTTGAGTTCCTGTCTAGATTTTCTTTGATGACAAACAGTGATGTGGAAGTATAAGCCAAATAAACCCTTTCTTCCCCAAGCTGCTTTTGATCACGGTGTTTCATCACAGCAATAGTAACCCTAACTAAGACAGGTTGAATAAAAATGATTCAAATATTTTTTTAGGTTCATTTATTTCTTTGAGTGTTTTGTTAGCAAGCAGGTATATGTGCCACATATGTGCTAGTGTCTATGGAAGATGGAGGGTTTAGGATCTCTTGGAACTGGATTTGTGGATGGTTGTGATCCACCATGTGGATGCTGGGAACTGAGTGCTGGTCTTCTTCAACAGCAACCACTACTCTTAACCATGGAGCTATCTTTCCAGCCCCTCAAAGATGATAGAGACTGTTACAAAACACAACCAACTTTGTTAGATATATTTTTTTTTCAGTCCTAAGAGTTGATTTTCCATTTCCTTCCAGTGATAAGGCTGACATAGTCCTCATAGTTTATTAAAAGAACATAAAAATGTCCATCTTTTTTTCTCTAAAAGGAGAATCCTCATGGTTCTCTAAATGATCCATCTCTGCTAGGGGCTGCACTCTGGACCAGTAATGGACTAGTTGACTGATGGACATGTCACTGTGATGCGGTGAACATACTCTAATTGGTGAGCCTGGGGCAATCATTTCATCCTGTGTCATAGAGGTGCAGAAAATCATTCCTCGAAGGGAGGAATGGATGAAAATGAGAAAGTAAAAGTGTTTCATGCAAAACTAAATGAAATAACTAACATCACCTACAATTTAAAGATTGAATCATAACATAAAGTGATTTTTAAAATAATTACAGCCTTAATTTTGTCCCAATATTATTTCATACTGAATTTTGCTATGCTAAATCATCATACATCCTCTTCTTTTTCACTCAGGAAATTGAAAGCACAGATATCAATTTGCTTTGTAGACTTTACCCTTGAGGGCATTAGAAGCTATTTCACTGAGATAGGTAAAACCAGCTCAGAGCAAGAGGCTTCAAAGGCAGTCCTGGATGGTGAACTGGAAAGAATCAAGTACAATTAGCATCTTTCCCACTGTCTGCAACCTCACGAAAGTTAGTTTTGATATTCAAAAATTGTGGACCCTCTGTAAGGACTGTGACACTGTAAAACAGAGGGTGTTATGAAGAGCTATAGTAGGCGACTTATCCAGACCCAGAAAATAACCTGAGCAGGTACTACTTTCTATTTTGTATTTGCATGGAAGACCCGGAGCTGATCTCATGTTTGAAGGTCTCTTGTTTCAGAAACAATCTCCTCAACTCCCGTTCTCAATTTAATGTTTCTAAGTGAGATTTCAGCCTTTCCTAGTCCATTGAGGCCATGTGGTGGAGTCCTTCTTGTCGAATCTAAAATTATTACCTGTTTTCTTTGTGTCTGTCTTCTCTGAGACGTTTTCAGAGTGTTTCTGATGGTAAGGCTTTCTCCTCAGCAAATTGTTTGAATCAACTCCATAGCCCTGCCTGATCCTTATTTCTCTCAAGTTAAGGGTGTCAATAAAGGCCCAACTCAAACAAATTTGCCTTCTTCTTTCATGCCGTTTCTATGAAAGCTCTGTTTTTGTCTTCTTCCTTCCTTCCTTCTTTCCTTTCTTCACTCATATCTTCCTTCTTTATTCTCTCCCCTCTACTTCCTCCCTCCCTTCCTTCCCTCATTACTCTTCTTGACTTCCTTCCCTCATTTCTTCCCCAACTTCCTCTCTTCTCTTTTTGTCCCTCAGGTTTCCTCTGTTTCATCTTCTCCACGAATCAGAAGCATATTATTTGTATTTTTTTCAATGCAAAAGTAATATTTAAGTTAATACTTTTAGTGGATTTTATGTGGTTTATATATACAAAGTATCTCCAGTTCATAATATTAATCCTATAAGAGCATCCTATTGGCCAGTCCAATTGTATTACATGAATATAAGTACGCTCAAACTTGATCGATAGCCAGCATTATCACACTCTTCAATCTCACCATTGTCCTCCGCCTCTGATTAGGTTCTCAGTCAGCTCTTGCAAGCTCCTTTTTAAAATTCTGCTTCCAGAATAATTTTGCAAGCCAGACAGAGCAGTAAACAAGCACATCAGGTTAAGGTGCTTCCAAGTGTACCTCAGATCCTGCTGCTCTCACCCATGTCTTAAACCTATGTCATGTTTCCACCTTAACAGCAATTGCTGTTGCTTTCTTATTCTTCCTGTATCTAATTGCTCCTTATCTTGACCCACCTTCTATACATCATAGGCTCCCTATGCAGGCAGTGATAATGTATAGCACCTCACATATGCAAACCGACTATCCTAAAATACTTACCACATTATTCCCATTAGTTATATACCGTATTCATTTCTCTTTGAATAGTCTCTCTTCATTGGATCATTCACATATAATAAATTCAATTGATTTACCTCAACATTTTGACCACACATGTGCTTTTATTAAATCCTAATTTTATTCCACAATCAAAGAACGACATTGCCTTTACAGTGATGCTTTCTTCAGTAGTTCTTGCTTACATGGTTTGCATCATATATTTACTCTGTCTCATCCTTATTCTATTCTGTAGTAGTATTTGCCATACAAAAAATCAATACTTTCAATTCTAAAACATCCCCATTAATATATCATAATTAAGTATATCCATCTAAAACTTAAACTATTTACTTATCCCAAACCACAGCACAAAGGATACATTAAGCATTCAAACCTATGATTTTGAAACTATGATTTTTTCCCCCTGCACCATACTGATGTATTTAACCTTGTATTATTATTACATTCTCACTTAAAAGATACATGATCAAGAAACTGTACCAAAAAGGTGAGTAAAATGAAGAAGTAAGTGTGTGAATATTTTAAAAACACATGTCAAATGTTTCCGAACTGATGATTAGCAACTTAAAGTTCAGACACACAACTTACACTACTGTACACATCTCTAATTCTATTATAATGGTAAACACTAATAATAGGCATTTCCTGAAACTATAACATCAATTAAACTCTTCATCTATTTTTTTTTAATTATCAGAAAACTCTCATTAGATGCTAGTTTTTTTTCTCTTTCATTAGAGATGAAGAAATGGTGCTTCATGGAAGTTACATAATGTGCTTTCAGACATGGACCATATGCAAGAGCCGAGGACCACATGCAGTTGCGTTTAGACCTTATTCTTGTCCACTGCCCTCTGCAACTTCACAGTAAAATTCAATTATTAAAGATATATACCTCCTATTCCTGGGCTCTCCTCAGTACTTGAAAAAAAAAACCCTGCACTCCAAAAGGCCCCTGAAAAACCTTGGTCACATAATTTACCATGAAGGCCCAGGTGGCTGACTCCAAGACGATGACATTACATTACTGTTACTGGTGCACAGTGCTTTCAGTTCATAGGGAGTCAGAAATCAACGGAAAATATGCACATACAGAATCAGAGTGAAAACATTTTGGAAATTCAGATAAAAAGATGAAATGTATGCCTATGTATGCATTTATTCACTTATAACATACTTGTTATAGTCAGATTATAAACATGATCCATATTTGTGATTTTATTTTTTATTAACTCACTTAGATTTATTTTGAAATGTGAGCCACAGATTGGAAGACCAACAGGAAACATAGGATACTATCAGCCACTTGGAGTGTGTGCAGCTTCATGTAAGATTACAAAGCCTAGATGATGCAAAGAGCTACGCTATACTTGGGGGAGGGACACGGAATGTAGGTAATAGGGAAGCTAAGCTATAAAAGTAGGGATTTCCCAAACATTCATGCCCCAACCCCACAAACAGAAGAATACTTAGCAAGGTAAAGAGTACTATCCTTTGCGCTATAACTTGCTTTTTTGGCAAATTAAATGTCAGTGATGCAATTTGTTTGGTTTTCAAGGCCTCTCTTTCTTGTTTATAGCACAATGAAAACTATATATTTTTTTTCCTAATGACTATTACATAACACAGTTCTTTTCATAGCAACAAGATCATCCCTTTCACCTTTGTGTCTAGTTTAGTGAACAATGAAAGCAAATAATACTGTGCTCAGTTAAGTGTTAAAGCTCCAAAGAAGTGAAATACAGGCAAAATTCTAGCACATCCAATATTTATGAGCAAAAGCACTTGGCTGGTCTATGTGACATTAGCATTTTTCAGTGATCACAGAGTCTCAAGCCAAAACAAACAAATGAAAACTGTTTAATGCAAATGGAAGCATTTCATTCAGACAAATCTAATAAACTTAATTTTGACACATAGGATGAGGACTTGATGGAAGATATTGGAGGGGCAGGGTGGATTGAGAAATGTACAAGCAACAATAACACTCTTCTAGGAAATCATCTGGCATAGGATAGGTTCATTTTGGTTCTAATTCTGTAGTTAATGTTCTATCCATTCATTGTAGAAGTCAACATGGTAAAGAGTGTGCCAGCACTTGTTTTCAGATAAATGATGCTGGCCAGAGCTTTATGGAAGAGACATTCAGTAAAACACACATGAGGACAGATTCGAGTAGAGATGGTATTTTCACTTTATACTGTGGTCAATTTCTATGCATATGCTGTTCATGGTTCTTCTGTGACACATAAAGATGACCTAATTTATTCAGATTCATTGTATGTCAAGAACATACATCTGCTTGAGGTTTCCATTTATGCAAATACTTTATTTCCATTCCACATAAATGTGGTGTTGCTCTAATAAACAAGACCAAAAGCAACTTGGGGAGAAAAGGGTTTATTTCATCTTACAGGTTATGGTCCATTATCAAGGAAAGTCAAGGCTGGGTCTCAAGGCAGGAGCTTGAAGCAAAAACCAATGGAGTGATGCTGGCTACTGGCTTGCTCTCAGGCTCTGGTTCAGCTATTTTTCTTATATAGCTCACATCTATTTGCCTAGGGATGGTATTACCAACTACGGGCAGGCTTAACCTTCCTACATCAATTACCAATTAAGAAAATTCTCAGGCAGGAGGTGGTGGCGCATGCCTTTAATCCCAGCACTTGGGAGGCAGAGGCAGGTGGATCTCTGTGAGTTCCAGGCCAGCCTGGACTACAGAGTGAGTTCCAGGAAAGGCGCAAAGCTACACAGAGAAACCCTGTCTTGAAAAGCCAAAAAAAAAAAAAAAAAAAAAAAAAAGAAAATTCTCTATGTCACATGCCACAGGCCAATATAATGGAGACAATTCTTCAGTTGAGGTTCCTTCTTCCCAGGATAATCACAATGATAAGATTAGCCATCGAATGTCTACTCCTTGTCAACTTTACATACAAACACATCACTGTTAAATTATGACCTTTTCCTGTCCCTGAGATCACATGTTAATATCACTTTTTAAAACAAACAAAAGAAACAAAAAACAAAACAAAACAAAACAAAAAACAGGCTGATTTTAGAATTCCCATGATTTAAAAAAAAATTTCCAATGACTTAAAAGCCCAAGTTATCTTCAAAACTCAAAGTTCCATAATTGCCAGCTCTTATTTTTTTTTTCATTTTTCTCTATTAAGAAATTTTCTACTTACTCCACATACTACCCACAGATTCACCCTCCTCCCTCTTCCCACCCCCCAGCCCTCTTTCCCAAGCCACCCCACATCCCCACATCCCCCAAATCGAGGTCTCCCATAGGGAGTCAGCAGAGCCCAGCACACTGAGCCTAGGCAGGTCCAAGCCTCTTCCCACTGCACCAAGGCTATGCAAGGTGTCACACCACAGGCACCGGGTTCCAGAAGCCTGCTCATAGACCAGGGACAGATCCCGATTCCCCTGCCTGGGTGCCCCCAAACAGTTAGAGCCAAACAACCCTCTTCCATATCCAGAGGGCTTAGTCCAGTCCCATTGGGGGCTCCACATCCACCAGTCTACAGTTCATGGGCTTCCACTAGTGTGGCCGGTCATCTCTGCACGTCCTGCCATCATGATCTTGACGTCCCTTGCCTGCAGTATCTCTCCTCTCTCTCATCAACTGGATTCCCGGAGCTCAGCCTGGTGCCTGGCTGTGGATCTCTGTATCTGCCTCCATCAGTCACTGGACAAAGGCTCTATGATGACAGCTATGTTATTTTCTAGAATTGCCCGCTCTTATAAAACAAAACAAACAAAAAACAAATTATATACCAGAGTCTAAAAACAAGATCATTGTCACCCCCTAAATTCAGCATTGCAAATCAAATCCTATTCTTCAATGTCTGGTGTCAGGAAGGCACTCAAGATCTCCTTGGCTCCAAGGGCTTGGGAAGCCCCTTCAGCACTATTATCAGCTGCACACACAGTTTAACTGGTAGTCTCAGCTCACCTCTACTTTACAACTGCCTATGCTCCTCATGGCCATTCCATAGTCTTGACAACTTGAAACATTCTAGGCTCTCCATTGCAACTGAAGTGACACCTTCTCTTCAGGAACTTCAGTCCAACCACACAGTGTAGGGACTCAGCTGCTCCCCATAAAGACCTCAAACTTTCATATTGCATGGGTCCAAAACAAGTAGTACATAGGAGACTTTGATCTTGCCAAATTGAGCTGCCTTTTAGAGATGCAGCCTTGGCCCCATAGTCTACACATTTTCTTCTGATTTTGAGGAAATGTTCCCACACTTGGCCTCAGTGATGTTGATTAATCACAGATTATTCCTTAACCCCAGCTGACCAGCATCATTGCTCCATGGTTTCTGCACTGAGTTTCATTGTCCCAATAAAGCAAAGGTTTTTTTCTTCCATGGATTCTTAACCCAAAATGTCAGAGACAGCTCCCATAGAATCCTCATTTCATTTTGAAAGGTCACAAACTAGGCTTATATTGCTTGCATTCTTCTCAGCATTCTCATCCTCCAGGCTCCCATTAGAAGTTAAGTTCTATCATGCAATGGTTTTCTAGACCAAAGTTCCAAGTATTTCCACAACTGCAAAAAACCACCATGATCAGGTCCATTCAAATAAAAGCTCCACTCTACCAGCACCGATGCCTATCCAAATTAGAACTTTGTTCCTGTGATAAACAACCTGGCTAAAAACAATCTGAGCTAGACAGGTTTATTTCATTTTAAATTACAGACCACTGTTGAGGGGAGCCAAGGCAGGTACTCAAGGCTGGTGCTTGAAGCAGAATCTGCAGAGGAACATTAATTACTGGCTTGATCTATTCCTCAGGATCATCTATGTTTCTTAAATAGCCAAGTCCTATCTGCTTAGGATGGTACTGCCTATAGTGGGATGGACCCACCTATATCAATTAATAATCAAGAGAGTGGCCTACAGACATATCCACAGGCCCATCTGATGGAGATAATTCCTCAGTAGAGGTTCATTCTTCCCAGTTGCATTAAATTGATAAGCAAGATTAGCTATCATACCAACACATGATCTATGAAACATGTTTAAAGATTGTCTCCAACAAAAGCTTAACAATATTTCTTAATAACAACTACCAATTGTGGTTGGTATAATTCTAGAAATAAATATTTCAATTACAGTTGCAAATGGCCATGATTCTATTAGTCTAATTGAAGGATGAAAGAAAGTTAATATGGACAGATTTGCTCTCTCTTGGTCAACAGTGTTCTAGGTCTAAGCAATTTCAACAAATCTTCTGGGCTGTCATTTAGAGATAACTGTAGGTAAGTTTACAGGAGGATTGAATGAATCTTGACCATTGTGTACTAACTCATGCTTCCCAGACCCATATTTTAATCAAGACTTCAAGGAAGTTAAAAAAAATAGTATAAAATGTAATTAAAATAATTGGCAAATTAGAGGCACACCACCTCAATTGGAATTCAGATGAAGTCACACATAAATGTGTTAGTTTATAATCCCTTTAAGAGTAACTTATTCTTTTATAAATTAAATTAACCAAAGAAAGGCCTGTTCTTAGCCATCAAGTCCAATCCAATAATAGTTGTGTAGTATAAAATGTTGTGAATAATGGAAGTACATATGTAATATGAATGATGGATTAAAATCATCTAGTAATACTTGCATATTATTCCTCTAGGTTTTAAAAATGTTATGAAATACTCATTTGCATCTTCTAACTTCTAAGTTTCTTTCTTGTTTTTTTTTCAGTAATCTCATTAATTGAAAAAAATTAAAATTAGTGTTTCCAGTATGTATATGGGTGTTGGACCATCTACTGTAGCACAGGCAGCCTTTTAGGGGCCACTACCTTTAAGAAAACAAACTATTCATTCTCCAGAAGTCATCAATTGCCAGTAGCTCCTTAGGTAAATGTGAAACTTTGTGAGCATTATAGGCATGTATGAAATTTTCAAACAATAAAAAATTAAAGTTGAAAAAGACCTATAAATGATTTTAAAAAGGATTTCTGTATCTTAACATACGTTGATAAGACCATATCTATGTTAGTTTAAATGTCAAACACGTACTTCAGCATGAATTAAAAACTGTTTAGTAACATTGAGAAATATTTTGCCTACTTTCAAAAGAGAAAGGCATTTTACTGTATATATTTTCTCAAAATGTAATGTTCACAGTTTCATGAATAAATTTTACTGCTAAATAATAATATATTATCTTCCATAGTGATGATGTTTAATCTATTATTGATTCCTGATGCACTGTACATGAATACATACAAGAACCACTCATAATGTATAAGGGGCTTTGAAATGTTAAACTTAGATCAGTGTTAGATTCTTTAACATGTTTATTCATTGTAAAGTCAGACTAGCCATTAGTTGATATGTACAATCTTGATCAGGATTAACTTTCCCATTTAAGGTAAATCTGTATTTTATCTGTGCTTTTAAAATTCATGTAAATTTTGGGTTGGAGAGATGGCTTATCAGGTAAGAACACTGACTGCTCTCCTAGAAGACGTAGGTTCAATTCACAGCATCTACAGGGTGACTCACAACCATCTCTAACTCCAGTCTCTGGGACTCCAACTCCCTTTTCTGGCCTCCAAGGGCACCCAGCATGCACACAGTGCATGGACTTATAGGCAGTCAAAACACTCATGTGCATAAAATGAAAAAATAAAAATTAAAAAATTAATATAAAACTCTTTGGCTGCTAAAAAGCAGAGGTACAACAGTAAACAAATGGATTGCCCTAAACTAAGGAAGATCCTACTCCGTAGTATTGTTTCTGTTTAAGGTACATTGTATTAAACTGACTACCAATGACTTATCCTCACGCTCATAGACTAGTGCATCTCTCAGTCCTCATCAGAGAAGCTTCTTCTTATAATAGATGGTGATTAACACTGAGAACAACAACTGGTCAACAAGTATAGAATATGAGATTGTTTAATGTTCAGCCATAAATAGAACATCTATATCATACTCTTTCCACTAAACCTCAGGGATGATTTCGGAAGAGGATGCTGAAAGACTATAAGAGCCAGCAGTAGTGGATGACTATAGGGAAAGAGCATTTACCAGACTCAACAGAGAAGTTGCTTATATGAACTCACGAGAGTTGTAAAAATGTGCACAAGACCTGCAAGAGCTCAAGTCAAACAAAATACCAGCATGAAGGGTGACGGTAGGCAAAAAGCCCCAACACTAACTGAGGATGGAATGCCAATTGATATCTGCTGGGAGAAGGAGAGTCTATTTTCCTTAAGGATGTGACGTTGGTAAGTTGACCAACCTATGGAAGCTCATACATCCAAGAATATATGAGCAACATATATTGGATTCTTGAGGTAAAGAAAAAGAAGACATGAAGTTGGGTGAGTAGGGAGGTGAGAGTGGATCTGGGAGAAGGCAGAGGAGGGGGTGAATATGATTAAAATAAATTGTATGAAATTTTGAAAGAATTAATAGAATATTATTCACAAAATCATCTTTTGTAGCTCTTCAAATGTCTCTGTTGGCTTATGCTTGTGGTATCATTTTAAGTAAGCCCAAATAAAAGCTTTCCAAAGCTAGTCATTCTATATTTACTATTACCTGAAGTGTTGATTGCAAAATGTTCTCTCCCTTGTTTGTAAGAAAGCACAAAAGAGTGGTTTTAATGATGTCAGCTGTGGTCTCAGATGAGTATTTCTCTCATGTCTTGATCAAAGTTTGTTTGAACAGACTTGTGGGGTAACAGTGACCTTCTTTGGATACAGAGGCTTGGAGACATATGGAAAAGGACCCTTGGCTCCGACATCTTGTACTCAGCATAAGGAAACCCCTTACTCATGCTGGAAATTGTGAACTGAATTATTCATTGCTGTAGAATAATCCTTCTGTAGACTGTGAATATGTATTTCTCTCATTGATTAATAAAAGCTGACAGACCTATAGCCAGGCAGGAAGTATAGGTTGGACAATCAAACACAGAGGACTCTGTAGGGAGGAAGGGTGGAGTCAGAGAGATGCCAGCCAGCAATAGAGGAAGCAGGATATATAGAAAATGAGGTATCAAGACATGAGCCATGTGGTGAAGCACAGAAAAGAAATATGGGTTAATTTAAGTGTAAGAGTTAGCTAGTAACAAGCCTAAGGTATCAGCTGAGCATTTGTAAGTAATATTACACCTCTGTGTCGGTTATTGGGGAGCATGCAATCAGGACAGGAAAACTCTGCCTAAAATTCATGGTATTTGTCCTTGTTGTGTTTTACTTCTCATAAGGTTCTTCCTATCTCCAGAGCCTTTCATCCTGCAATCTGCCCCTTCAGGACCAGTGTCACTCAGTCTCAGCTTAGACCCAGGGTGTATGCTTGTCCTCCGAGGACTCCGGATAGATTCAGCAAGGGAGAAAGTGAGGCCAGGCTGTGTGCACGCTTCTGATCACCTAGATATAGTTTAGGATTCTTCCTTTGCCAAGAATGTGACAGGCTTCAAAATTCTGCAAGCAGATTTGCCAGCTGCCCGAATGTTTGGCATCTACAACGTTAGGATTTCTTTCTAATAAACAAAACATAATATCACTTCTTCAGGCAATGTCAGGAAGTCTAATCAAGAGTTGACTGTGAGCCAGCAGTTGCCATCAGCTCACTGATGTACCAGTAACAGAGGCTAAGAATATATTAACTATTCATTGCTCTGGGTTCTCTAAGCCACTTACAGAAACTCTCTATCAAGTCATGTCTGCCAGAACATCATCCCTGAGTGATATTACCTTAGTTTCTTTCAGAAACACTTTCACAGGTGTATGGTCTAAGGTTAAAGCTCTGAGTTCTTATAGAGGGCCAAGGAAAGAAATGTCTACTTGCACAACATTTCCTCATTATCGAAAAACAGTATTTGAAGACATTGTTTATTTTGTAACTGTTTTGGACAAGATTCTCAGGATAAAGACGTCCTTAAATTTTGTTTTGGAAAAAAAAATAAGAGTGACTTACTATTCAAACTTGCATGAATGGGTTCCTGAAATCCTGATAAGAACATTGTTTTCATTTATGTTACAGCATACAAAGAAATAAGAATGAGGAGAAAATAGCACGAGTTCATAAAGTCTTCTCAATAAAGATCCACATCACATCTTATCAAGATGTCTACCAGTAAAATTTTCCAAGTCATAATGCTGATTGCAATATAAGCCCCATCCTATTCCATGCTTTAGGATATAGAAGGATAATAATCAAAAAGAAGACAAGTCCCCTAGGATCCATGTCCATCCACCTCCCTTACATAAACTTGATGAAGAACAGACGAGTCCTCACTGAAAAGTAGCAATTTGAATTTTATTAACCCTACATCATTTCAAGTCTTGACTTGGGACTTAAAATGAATCAATCACTCAGTTTCAGGGTCTCTTTTCTAACATGGGAATGGTGCCATACCTGCATCTTACTACTGCACATGAAGTAATTTACTAAAAATCCTTAGAATGGCAATGTACATATAAGGCTTAAGCTTCAGGTGCCATATATGCTGCACAGATGGGAGTAGTAGGCAGTGGTGCTGATGCTGATTGTGGAAACGATGATGACACTGGCAATACAGCACTTACCTGAGGAAACCCTCTTTGTTCACAGTCTTTGTGGTTTAAACCACAGGCTTGAGATTTCAGCTTTTTGCTGGGGAAACACTTTTATGCAGAGTCCACATAAGGCCAGGCAGAAAGTATGGAGGCCTCTTCAGAATTTGATTTTGTTTTCAGGATGCAGCTTAAAATTTGGTATGTTTTCAATCTCGAATTCTAGGAAAGACAGATTAAACTTTCTCCTTTGAGAGTCTTGCTCCCTGAGAAAGCAAAAGTCGTGGTTAATCTTGAAGATAATAGGATCCAGGTTCTATTTTAGTTTTGGATTAAAAAAAAAGATAAAAAGGAGTCTTTGAAGTTCATGCATGGTCTACCTGGTACTATAAGGATGGATGACCACACAAGAACTTGTGCAGAATCACCAAACTGATGAGGACACTGTGTATATATCTCCTGGAGTAGTGCTTCTCAGACATTTTGTTCTCATGACCCTTTAAGGAAAAAATTTAGAGTGATAAAGGGGATTTTAAATGTAAGTTATTATCTTTTATACTTACAGCAATGGCTATTAATATTAAAAATTAAACTACTTTTTAACATATAAAAATAGCAATAACTAATCCACTACATGTGAACATATAAATACATTTGTGAAACCATTTGAGTTTCCAAAGTAAAAAAAAAAAATATCAGTGAGTAGTGACAGTACATTTCTTTTTTTCCAAAAGTTTTTAATGTCTGGCTCAGCAGAAGACAGCTGGATGTATGTATAAGCTTTTTGTGTCTGTTTGTGGTGTATGTTACATTACTTGAAGTTAACCAAGATATGGCATTGCTACAAAGATAAGTAGTTACAAAAGGAGGCAGGAGTATGTTAGAAGCTTTTGGAAGCTGTTTTTCATGCTATTCCAGGCTACTCTGAAACTCTACTAGTTAAAAGCAGTTACAATGAAGAAACCAAAACCATATGGGTGAAATTTCCACTCTATTAACACTACATTACAGTCTTCAGAGCATCTTTGCATATCCAGCCATGCTTGAGTCTGTAACATCATGCATCAGCCATTTGGAAAATGTTGGTCCACTGAATTATGCAGTTCCTCCAAATGTTGAAACGTTTTATTATACATTATTAAATAGTAACATTTGTTAATCTCATTAGAGAAGTCTGTATTGAGAAGCTGTCAAAATTGTAACTGATATAAATTTCCCAAAGATCTTGCTTTTGCTTGGAAGCTCAGATTGTATTCTTGCCAACAAATGCTGTCAGTTGTTTCATTTTATTCTGCTTGGAGACTATGTCTACCAAATGCCAGTCTGAGTAACTACCATTTATAAATCTATGCTTCCTTCGAGTAAACTGAATTATCTATAAACAAGGTAACTAGTTTAGCTTGGAACTCAGTTTTATAAGAAGCTTTCTTTGTGACAACCCTACTATGTTAATGCCAAAGCAATTAACAGTTTAAAAATTTTTGTCACCTGAGATTGGCAACAAAACAAAACTGACGACATTTTCTGAATCATTGTGGACAATCTTCAGTAAATCTATGGTTTCAGACTGTAATGTCCAGCAGTGGAGTATATAACGGCTGCTAATTCAACTCAAAGCCAGTATTTCTGGATCCTTAAATATTTGCTATTTATTTGTGTTAAAAATATTCAAAGTCCCTCTCTGTTCTTGATCCAGTTGGGATCTCCCGCTCCCCCAAGTTCTCTTTCCCTCACCCCTTGCCCCTCATTACCCCCACTCACGTCCAGACTGTTCATGTAGATCTCATCCATTTCTCTGTCATTGGGCAATCCCCGTGTCTTTCTTGGGGTCCTGTTATCCAGGCAGTCTCCCTGGTGTTGTGAGTAGCTGTCCAGTCATCCTTGTTCCACAACTAGTATTCTCCTATGAGTGGGTACATACCATGTTTGTCTTTCTGAGGAATGTTCATGATAAATGAAGACCACATGAGAATAAGAAGATGCAAAGTGCTGGAGAGGCCCACGGAAATCCACAAAGATGCCCCCACAATAGACTGCTGGCAATAGTCGAGAAATAGCCCAATCTGACCTACCCTGGTGATAGGATGGCCAAACACCCTAATTGTCGTGCTAGAAACCCCATCCAGTGACTGAGGGAACTAGATGCAGATATCCACGGTCAGGCCCTGGGTGGAGCTCCGGGAGTCCAATTGGCGAGAAGGAGG
>CABHPP010126836.1:0-11190 GCA_902168425.1 Peromyscus attwateri | reverse complement strand
TGTTGGGCTGGGGAGGATAGGACTGAACATCAAATCCTAGTCGGTACCCGCTGGGCCCCAGAGACGCTCTGGCTAGAAAACAACGTCAATGTCACATACGGAGTAACAATAATTACTAAGTTTTTGCTTACAGCTGTGCGGTAGACATAGGTGGGAAGGTCTGTCGTTTTCCACTATTGGCAAGTGGTAAACTGAAATCTGGAGGTGTGGAGGCTTTTGCTTAGTATACCTTACGAGGGCCTCAAGGGATTCCATGCCCATCTCTGGCTGGGGGTAGAGAGGTGGATGAATCCAGCTAGGCTCAGGGGTGTCACTTTAGGAGGGGTGACATTGATACCTAGGGAGCCAGTCTGAAAACTTCTGTCCACCAGAAGATGTAGCGATGTCTTCATTAATCTGTGACCTTAAATTTCTTCCCTGTAGCTCCTCTCGCAGCAGCGGTTTTCTAGGGTTTTTCCGTCCTGGCTCTTCTCTGGATATGCCAACCTTCTTCTGCCTCCACACCTTCTTCTGGGAAGCATCTGCCTTCCCATTGGCCATAGTCAAAACAGTCCAGGGAGAGGAGGCAGCTGTGTAACACCAGGACACGTCTGCCTCAGAACTTTTGCATGTGCTGTTCTTTTTCTCACTTATGGATGCTAGCATGTGATGTAACTGGGCCAGCGGGTCAGAACGGCTTGCCCCAGTTGCCCAGCAAATCTGTATCAGTTTTAAAAGCCACAAAAAGGAAACCTAGATGGTGGGGGCACCCCCTAGAAGTCCATCTGCTCCTTGCCCTGCACTCGGTCTGTGTACACAGCTGTCAGGAGCCCACGCACCTGCCCAGGAGTGGTCCAGCTGCTTTGGCCTGAGAGATGCAGATAACTCCACCCACCACTGTGCTGGGTCCCACCCAGTGTCATTCTGAGGTCCCTGCCTCCTCCTCTCCTCGCAGGCTGGGTAGGAACATGAAGCTGGGCCCTCCCTGTTGCTTCTATTGTGCATGATCTTGGGGACACCTGAGTCCCATCACATTCTTCCTTGTGCAGAACCCTCTGTGGCTCCCACCTCATTTGGGTCAAAGTCCATTCCTGAGCCTCCAGTCCCTGTATAATCTGCCCTGTCACCACCCTGTCCTTATGGCCTTCCTCTTGCACTCCAGTCCAACTGCCCTCCCGCCTCTGTCCTCCTAAATATTCCTTTAAAACACTAGGATGTGGCTCACCTCAGGGCCTTTGCACTGGCAGTGGGTTTTATCCCCCCAACCCCACCCTCAACCCCAGCTGCAAGTGCTAGCATGTGGACCTATTTACCTAATGCATCCATGTCAGAGCTAAGATTTGGACCCCGGGAGCTTGATGCCCACTCCCCCACCCCAAAGAAAGCAGTTGTGTCAAGATCAGCTAGGTTCCAATCCAGACCTGGCTGTGTGACCTACAGTTCGATTTTTCAACCTCTCTGAGCCTTGATTTTTCTCTTCTGCTCACTGAGAGCTCCTGGTGAGTCAGGACAATGCACAGATATTGGCAGGGGAGCAGAATCCTGGAGCCCTGATTCTCTGGAGAAGCTAATGGGGACCTAACCAGAGCCTGGGGACTCTCAGAGCGGCTTTGGTTTCTGAAAGGGTGGTTTCAAAGATCCCTTCAACTCAAGATAGTGCCCAGCACCACCCAGGTGCCCGCCAGACCTGATTGTCAAGGCCACACCTCTGCAGGGCATTACCAGGCCTGACTCAGCTGGGCGGGGCAGGGGTGCTCTTGAAGCTGCTCAAATGCCTGAGACTTTGGCCTCCACATGATGGGGTGTGAGGTGGGGCTGGTAGACCCCTGGGAGAGGAGGCTATGGAGAGAATACCTCACTCTCCTATGGGGGAGGGATGTACGTGGGGCTGAGAGGGGGTGGGGTGGGGTGGGTCCTGGCAGCTGACTTGCAGGCTAGATCACTGTCTGTGTGAGAAATGAGGGGTTGGAGACCATCTCCTGCTGGGTGTGGCAGGAAACACATGTAACCCCAGTGCTTGGGAGGTAGAAGCAGGAGGAACTGGAGTTTAAGGCCAGCCTTGGCTATCTACTGAGGGAGTTTGAAGCCAGCCTGGGCTATATGAGACCCTGTCTCAAAACAGCAGCAAAAATCTTCCCTTCATACTGTGTACAGCGCTGTTTCCTTTTCTTGGAAAGGGAAAGTTCCTGACCCGCTGTTTAGTGTTTGTTTATTCCATGAGCTCGTGGTGGGAATCACTGTGGCATTAAAATGTGTCTACGTGGGCCTAGGGGGATGGGTAAAGTACCTGCTGTGTGAGCATAAGAACCCGGATTCAGGCCAGGCGGTGGGGGCGCACGCCTTTAATCCCAGCGCTTGGGAGGCAGAGGCAGAGGGATCCGGGACAGAGTGAGTTCCAGGACAGGTTCCAAAGCTACACAGAGAAACCCTTTCTAGAAAAAAAAAAAAAAAAACCCGAATTCAGGTCCTAAGCACTAACGTGAAAACCAGGCATGTGGTGTGTGTCTGTAATCCCAGGACTGAGGAAGCCGAAGCAGGGAGATCAGGAGTTCAGGGCCAGCCTCAGCTATGAAGGGAGTTCTAGACTAGCCTGGGCTATATGAGACTGTCTCAAAATAACAGCAAGGGTCTGGGAGATGGCCTGGGGCTCTGAGGACCTGAGTTCAGATCATCTGTACTCAAGAAAAAATCCAGGCGAGTGACACATGCCTTTAGCCATAACACTGGGGAGGCAGAAACAAGAGGAGCCCTGGAGCTCAGTCTCCAGCAAGCCCAGCCGAATCAGTGAGCTCCAGGTACCGGGAGAGACCCTGCCCCAAAGAGGGAGGGTGGCTCAGTGGAGAGAGCCTGCCCCAAAGAGGGAGGGTGGCTCAGTGGGTAAAAACCCTCCTTGGCAAGACTGACAACCCAAGTTCAGTCCCCCTCCAGCCTCAAAAGAAAAAAATTTTAAATTAAATGGAGAGTGATGGAGGAAGATGTCTGATGTTGATCTCTGGCCTCCACAAGTACACACATGTACCCACACACAGGTGCACACACATGACCAGGCAAACACACATGTAACACATGCAGATTTTCTTTAAAGATTTGTTACATAGGTGGGGGTTTGAGTGTGTGAGTATCATGTGTAAGCAAGTGCCCGTGAAGTTAGAAGAGGTCATGGGATCCCATAGAGCTGGAGTTCCAGGCAATCGGGAGCCGGTCCTCTGCAAGAGCGGTGAACGCTCCCCACACTCTCCAACCCCTACACAGTTGTTCAGTTGTTGCACTCTCTCTCTGGATGCTTGGCCCTTTGCAGCTGTCTCTAGACAAGGCATGCCTTCTGCCTGAAGTGCTGTTTCCACACCTATTCCTTTTAAACGCAGTCATGAAAAATGGATGTGTACTTCAGAGGTACAGCCCTGCCTAGGATTCACCAATGAGCACTGGAGTGTGGCTCTGTGGTGTGCACCCGCCAGACATGTGTAAGACCCTGGCACCCATTCCTAGCACCACAAAAATAAAAATTCAGAAAGTATGTAAGGCCAGGTGGTGGTGGCGAACACCTTTAATCCAGCATTCGTGAGGCAGAGGCAGGGGGATCTCTTGAGTTTGAGGCTAGCGTGCTCTAGGAAGTGAGTTCCAGGACAGCCAGGGCTATTGCACAGAGACACCCTGTCTTGAAAAACCAAGAAAAAAGAAAGAAAATGACAAATTAATGAGTGACTGAGTGAATGAATGAGCAAATGGATGAATGAACATATACCTGAGTGGATGGATGACTTAGTGAATGGATGAGTGAATGAATGAGTAAATGAATGAATGAACATACACCTGAGTGGATGGATGAGTGGATGAATGACTTAGTGAATGGATGAGTGAATGAATGAGTAAGAATGAACATACACCTGAGTGGATGGATGAGTGAATGAATGAGTAAATGAGTGAATGAACATACACCTGAGTGGATGAATGACTTAGTGAATGGATGAGTGAATGAGTGCATGAATGAGTAAGTGACTGACTGAATGAATGTGTGAATGAATTAATGAATCAGTGGGTAACTGAGTGCATGAATGTGTGAATGAATGAATACAGCTTCCAGAGTGGTAACGATCTCAAATGCAGAGATTTTTTGATTCCTTTTCCAGGGTGACCACAGGTGGCCTGGGTCCTGTTTGGGCCTCAGTATCCTCTTTGGTAAGCTGTGTACAGGGAAGCCCCAGGCCTCTGCCCACAGGGCCACAACAGGGCCAGTAAGGAATGCCACCCCAACATAGGATTGTTTTCTCTGTTCCTTCCGGAGCTGGGAAAGGAAGCCAAAGCCAGGCAGGGTGTCCAGGCCTGCCGTCAGGACTTGAAGTCACAAAGAGAGATCGTGGGCAGGTCCCAGGCTTCCTGTTTTTCTTGGAACAGATTGTCTAGTTACCGGATGCTCGACTGTCTCTGGTGCTGTAGGCTGTGGGACTCTGAAACTCACTGCTTAAAAGTGTTTGGTTTTTGTTTTGTTTTTTTCGGATTTTCAAGACAGGATTTCTCTGTGTGGCTGCCCGGGAACTTGTTCTGTAGATCAGGCTGGCCTAGAACTCAGAGATCTATCTGCCTCTGCCTTCCGAGTGCTGGGATTAAAGGCATGCGCCACCACTGCCTGGCAAAGTTTTTTTCATTACTAAAAATGTACTAAGCAAGTACCCTGCTACTGAGCTACAAGCATCTACTACCGAGCTACAGCCCCAAACACTCTTCCATTGAATTTATATATATATAATAAGCACATATGTATATATCACACATATTATATATTATGTCATATATTATATATTATGCATATATATGGTGTGTATGCATGCAAATGGATATTTGTAATACACAATCACACATATAAGTGTTACCCAGGTGTGGTGGCATTAAGTAGAGGCAGGAGGATCAGAATTCCATCTGGGCTGCATGAGACCCTGTCTCCAAAAACAGAAACAAAAGCAGGTCATGGTGGCACACGCCTTTAATCCCAGCACTTGGGACGCAGAGGCAGGCGGATCTCTGTGAGTTCGAGGTTAGCCTGGTCTACATAGTGAGTTCCAGGACAGCCAGAGTTACATAGTGAGACCCCATGTGGTAGTGTGAATGTAATTTAGTCCCTAGAAGCTCATAGGGAGGGGCACTATTAGGAGGTGGCTTTGTTGGAGTAGGTGAGGCCTTGTTGGAGGAACATGTCACTGTGGAGGCAGGCTTTGAGGTCTCATATATGCTCAAGCCACGCCCAGTGTCTCAGTTCACTTCTTGTTGCCTGTGCATCAAAGATATAGAATTTTCAGCTCCTTCTCCAACACCACATCTGCCTGCATGATGACATGTCCCACCATGATGATAATGGACTGAGCCTCTGAACTGTAAGCAAGCCACAATGAAATGTTTTCCTTTATAAGAGTTTCCTTGCCGGGCGGTGGCGGCGCACGCCTTTAATCCCAGCACTCGGGAGGCAGAGGCAGGCGGATCTCTGTGAGTTCGAGGCCAGCCTGGTCTCCAAAGCGAGTTCCAGGAAAGGCGCAAAGCTACACAGAGAAACCCTGTCTCGAAAAACCAAAAAAAAAAAAGAGTTTCCGTGGTCATGGTGTCTCTTCACAGCAATAGAAACCCTAACTAAGACACTCCGTCTTGAAAAATAAAACAAACAAATAAACGAACAACCTAAACAATGAAACAATAGCCCATGAGATGACTCCACAGGTAAAGGCATTTGTGCCTAAGACTAGTGACTTAGCCGGGCAATGGCAAGACACTCCTTTGAGCCCAGGCGGACCTCTGAGTTTAAGGCCAGCCTGATTTACAAAGCAAGTTACAGGACAGCCAGGGCTACATGGAGAAACCCTGTCCCCCCAAAAACTGGAAACACATATAAAGGTGGAAGGGGACACCAATAACCAACTCCATGAAGCTGTTCCAACCTCCACACACGTGTCATGGCAAGTGCATGCACACACATTCATCACACACTCATCACACCTATCAACATCACTCACATCACACACGCATAATTTGATTTGATTTGATGTGTGTTTTGCATGCATGCATGTATGTGCACCACATGCATGCAGGGCCCTTGGAAGCCAGAAGAGGGTGTTGGATCTCCAAGACCTGGAGTTAGAGGTGGTTGTGAACTGCCATGTGGGTGCTGAGAACCAGACCTAGGTCCTCTGGAAGAGCAGCCAGTGCTCTTAGCTGCGGAGCCAGCCCTCCAGCCTCCAAATGACAAATTTTGAAAGTATAATTTTCCTTCCTCTTCCCCACTGTGCTGGGTAGTTTGTTTGTTTGTTTGTTTGTTTGTTTGTTTGTTTGTTTTGTCAACTAAACACAAGCTAGGGTCATCTGGGAAGAGAGAACCTCAACTGAGAAAATGCCACCATTCAATAGGCTTGTGCAAGTCTGGAGGCATTTTCTTGCTTGATTATTGATGTGAGTGTGTCCAGCCCACTGTGGTGCCATCTTGGCCTGGTAGTCCTAGAGTGTATAAAAAAGCAGGCTAAGCAAGCCACGGGGAACAGGCTAATGTCTAAGTCACTGTTCTATTGCTGTGAAGAGACACCAAGACTAAGCCAACTCTTATAAAGGAAAGCGTGTAATTGGGGCTGGCTTACAGTTTCAGAGGTCTGGTCCATTATTTAGCATCATGGTGGGCAGCACAACAGTATACATTATTAGGAACCAGGTCTGCCCCCAGCCTGCCTTCAGCAACCCAGCACCAGCAGCTACATCATCACTATCCGCCAAATGTGGCATATATTAAAAGGTCCCCGCCATCACGGCCCAATCTGCTCTGTCTGTCTTTCTGTCTGTCTGTCTGTCTGTCTGTCTGTCTGTGTCTCTCTGTCTGTGTGTGTGTGTGTGTGTGTGTGTGTGTGTGTGTGTGTGTCTGTTTCTGTCTCTGTCTCTTTCTCTTGTCCCTGCTCCAAGGTGGCCTTCACCTTCCCCCCATCCCCCAAACCAATCTCTTGAGGAGATCTGCTGCATGGTGTGATCTTTGTGGCATTCCTTGACCAGGGTGCTCTTCTGCAGAAACCCTAACATTGGTGCCGAGACTTGGTAGAATATCCTGGTGCCTGCCTGCTCCCTGCTTGGGTATCTAAGCTGCACTAGAGCCCTGTCCCTTATCTCCAGGACACCTGCAACAGACTCACCTTCTGGCTCGCTGATTGCTGGGCGTACATCCAACAGCAGCAATTGGTAACTCTTCCCTTTGGTTGGAGTAAATGTTTCCCTGGATCCAGCAGCCCTCTGATTTTCTTGCTGGTGGAGGTATCTCCAGCCATGGTCTTTAAGGCTGTGTTGACCCTCTTCACTGACCCACCTCTGACCTTTACCCTTGGATGAAGCTTCATTTCTGAACTCAGTTTTTGCCTTTTGGCTTCAGTTGAAAGTCCCGGTACCAGGCCCTGTGTCTGCTCAGGCTTCCAGCCCTGACCCAACCATTGTGTACCGATCCACTGAACAGCTTGTGTCTTCCTCTTTTAACCGAGTGCTGAGGATGCCTTGAACTTCAAGCCTTGGACCTTCCCCTCTTCCTCACCCGTGGGAACGGTGTAGCCTCTCCACCTGGCACCCGACCTGAAGGACTCCAAATTTATTTCCTTTTATACTGCAAGCGATCAGGGGTGCACCGGGTGGGGGTGGGGACAGAAAACGGTTCCCATTCCTTATTTCCCTTCCCCTCTTCGGTCTGTTCTTGTCTGATCTCCCCGACACACTGTGTAAACGTCCTGTCTTTAAGTTACTGCCCATGAATCTGTAAGTTTGTGGCAAAGTGGGACTCAGAGCCATCCTAGCAGGACCCGCGAAAAGCAAAGGAAGGAGCAGGCCGGCTGCCGGTTCACACACGGCGCTCGCTGTTCTCCACAGCAGCGCCCACCGGAACCGAGCTGCAGCTAAGGTATGTACTAATCATTTTTGTGAACTTGATTCAAATCTTAGAGTCTGACTCTTCCTCTGCTGCTTCTCTCCGGCCTGCTGTGCCCTCCAGATGGGCACCCATGTCCTTCTCAGTTCCTGGTTGTTCCTTAACCGTTCCTCCCCTTGTCCTATGCCATAAGTGCCTCTCTGGCTTCTGGAGCCAGCTTCTACGCCCTTAGAGTTCTCACCATGTGGACAGCCTCCTCTCTGGGCTCTGGTGTGGGTCTCTCTACTAGACTGGCTCCTTCCCCCTGAGCTCTCCTGGGGTCTCTGGCTCTAGTCTACAGTCCTGCAGCTTCAGATCTCAGCTCCCTCTTGGAGCTTATAGGAACACAGCCGCATGGTGTTCCATCCTGAGACCCTCTCTCTCGTCCTCCATGGACTCAGATGTTATTACTAGTTTGGCCTCAGTACAGAACAATGGCCAAATAATTGGCACATTTGATTTACAAATTCTCGAAGATTGTAATAACCTCTGCCACCACACAAACAAATGATCCCTAAGTCTCTTGTCTTTAAGGTTCTACAAATTCCACTCCTATTTTTTTTTTTATTTCTGTGATTTCTTTGCACTCTGCTCTTTAAAAAAAAAATCTCTTAAGATTATGCTGAGCCAGGCGGTGGTGGTGCACGCCTTTAATCCCAGCACTCGGGAGGCAGAGCCTCTGTGAGTTCGAGGCCAGCCTGGTCTACAAAACGACTAACTTATTGTAAACTGTTAAGGATAATTAAGACATGCAAGTTAATAGTCACCTTACAGATGACCAGATTCTTCAGTATGTCCAGAACTACACTTGCAGTCATGCTAACTACGAACGTAATTAATTATAGGAGCAAGTTTTATTTAGCCGCCTGTATATATCTGCAAAGTTAAACAAGCAAGTTTGTTTGGTTTAGACATACTTAGTACATGGCCTTCAAACTCTTCAGAGATCTGCTGAATACGGCATTTAATGTGTTTAATTAAAAGAAGGGGGCTTTTCGTCGTAAAGAGACATGCCAGCTCCTGTCAGCACCTCTAATCTCCCCCAAATAAGATGATGAGGTACAGAAGCTGGAGCCTGCTTTAAATGTGGGAAAGCCGGCCCAGGGTGAAAAACTGCCCTTCACCTCGCCTGTCGTCAGACCCTGTCCCCAACTGTGGTCAAGCAGGTCACTGCGGAGTTGATCACCCTGCTTTGCCTAGACAAGGTCAGCGGGTTCTCTCAAGGTCCTGCTCCACAGGGAAGTTTGTTGGATATTTTGGGCCTGGTGACTGAGGACTGGCACTGGGACCTCTGCCCCTAAGGACTACGGAGGAACCTAGGGTGACTCTTGAGCCCGTTCCCTCTGATCCTCTGGGTTTTCTCATTATTTTCTCGGAAGACCTCTCTGCCTCTGTATGCCCCATGCAGATACTTACAGACCTCCATTTCTGAATCTGCTTTCTTTTTATTTTATTTTATTTTATTTTATTTTGATTTTTTGAGACAGGGTTTCTCTGTGTAACAGTCCTGGCTGTCCTGGAACTCACTTTGTAGACCAGGCTGGCCTCGAACTCAGAGATACGCCTGCCTCTGCCTCCCGAGTGCTGGGATCAAAGGCATGCACCACCACCGCCCGGCTCTGCTTTATTTTTATATGTGTTTTATTATTTGTGTATGTGGGGGTGGGCGTGCACATATGTGTGTGCCATGGCATGTATATGGAGATCAGAGAATAACTTGCGGAGTTGGTTCTCTCTTTCTGTCCTGTGGGTCCTGGGGATTGAGCTCAGGCCACCAGGCTTGGTGGCAAGTGCCTTCACCCACTAAATCATCTCACTGGCACCACCTGTCTGCTTCCTTGGAGCCTAAGTCACATGGCATAACTTGCTCCCTTCTTGTCATTCACCTTTCCCAGTGGCTGCTGGGATTTCGGCTTGTCCATCCAAGTGCTTTTCTCTTGAACACTAATAAAATTGTCCCCTGGCTAGCCACTGCCCTGCACCCCGCCAGAAAACCCCCTGTCTGTGAACGTAACCACAGTGGAAATAGCAGCTTTATTCATTATTGCCAATGACTTGAAGCGGCCAATTGTGTGTCCAGGAGTGAATGTTGAGCCAGGGTCTGTCCGTACCATGGAATATTCTTCAGGAAGACAAAAAGAACTACTTATTGCTATGGGCGACAGCTAGTCCATCTTAAAGACATTATTGCTGCTTCAGAAAGCTAGATGCAAAAGGAGCCAGAGATCTGGTTCGCCGTTAAAGGCACTTGTTGCCAAGCCCGATGACCCGAGTTTGATCCCCAGGTTTCAGATGGTGGGAGGAGGAAAGAACTGACTCCTGAAAGTTGTCCTCTGACCTATGAATCTGCCCTGTGCTCACCACACACACGCCACGGCCGGTGTGCCTGTCCACACACAAATAAAACGAATAAGTAACTTGTTGTGAGGCTTGTTAGGTGAGAGTCCTGGTTCTGACCAGTTATCGGGGTGCTTGGGGCAAAAGCGCCCCTGGCAGCTGTGGAGAGACAGGCTTGCCAGGGCAACTGTCCACGACATGACTGTAATGGTCACTACTGTTCGCTGAGTGGGTCCTAGGTGCCAAGAGCGTCGAAGAACGCCTTAGAATCCACAGAAACTCAAGTCGGCCCTGAGGACCGAGAGTCCACACTACAGGAGCGGAAGCTGGGGAGGGCTGTGCAAGGCCACTCACTCCTACCACAAAGCTAAGTGGCTGACCTGAGAAACGTCAGCCCCACTCAGTCCCAGAAGGCTGAGACCGGAGAATCAAGCACTCAAGGCCAGCCTGGGCTACATAGTGAGTTCTAGGCTAGCCTGGGCTACATAGTGAGTTCCAGGTTAGCCCGGGTTACATAGTGAGTTATAGACCAGCCTGGCTATACATGCCTCAAAAACAAAAACAAAAAAACAAAATCAGTAGACCTGACCACCCGAGTTTGGTCCCTGGGCCCCACATGGTTGAAGGAGAGAACCGACCTCCACAATAAAGAACTAAAATGTTAAAAACTAAAGATTGAAATGACATTGTGCCCAAATGAAACACTCGGGTGTTTTTCATCCTTATTTCCTATAATACTTAATATAAAACTATTCCCACGTGGTCACTCTGAGCTATAAGCCACCCAGGTTTCTTTAATTCTCAGAAAGGATGTGTGACGACTACAGTATTACTATGCCATTTCATTATTTAAATGCACTTTTTAGCCTGGCTAATTTAAAAATACATTTTGTTTTCTCTCTCTCTCTCTCTCTCTCCCTTTCTTCCTTCCTTTTTTTCTTTCTTTCTTTCTTTCTTTCTTTCTT
>CABHPP010126835.1:34794-62632 GCA_902168425.1 Peromyscus attwateri | reverse complement strand
TACCAACTATTAGGATATAAAGAAATGAAAGTTAGCAGTTAGACATTACAATAGAACTTGTAGTCATATTAGGTATGTTTCCAAGATTGAGCAGATATATTTTAGACAGACACGGTCATCTTCAAACCCTTCAGAGATCTACAGAATATGGCATTTAAAATGTTTTAATAACTTAGAAAATTTTTCTTTTTTGTTATGACTATGAGACATGTCGGCTCCTGACAGTACCAAACTACTTCAGAGAGAATATGGGCATTGAAGAAACTGCATATGGAGTTAACTTTCATTGTGGCAAATGTTAGCCACTGGACAACAAAGTATCCTCGAATCTACTGCTGACAACAGGACAAAATGGACAGACGTGAAACAAAGGACTACTGATTCTTGCCAAAGTAAGTGTGGTTATGGCTTTATCAAAAGGCATCTCCTGAGGCCAGGACAATATGGCACCATCCCTGAAGTGGCCTTTGCAATCCGGAAAAGGTACAGTGCCCTTTCCTTCGAAGGCAGCTGAACAGGCAGTGGGCCGATGGCTTCTGATGTGCAATGGAACAGCAGCTGAAACAGTTATTCTTGAAGAGTAACTAAGCTCACGCCTCTCAATAGCAGACTGTCATTTAATAGAGGGATGTGGAGAAGAACGGGATGCTGAGATGAAGCCATACATACACAGTCAAGAAGAATGGACAGCTGAATTAAAAAACCATCAACAATTTCCAGAGTTTAAAATCCTGAATCAGGACATGACACTAGTGGAATTCAGGTATTTCTGGTACATGGACTGCTCTCACCCAAGGTGAGGTTGAACTGTTGAACTTGTGTACATCCTACTTCACAAATGAGTCTCTCAGATACGCTAAGCCTATAGGCTGAAGATGATGCCCCAACACTGCGGAGAAACCTCAGGTGACTGTCCAGGCGGCTGGCTGTTTCTGTCAACTCACCATTTTTTTGGAAGCTGCTTACATGCACTTCCTGTTTTTATTTTTGTTAGGTAATATTATTTCCTTCTTGGGTCTCTGAGAGAGTTGAAGATTAGTTAGTTATAGTCGAAGTTTAATTAATTATAGCTGAAGATTAGTTAATTATAGTTGAAGATTAGTTAGGATAGAAAGGAATTAGGTATATTTTGGACTTACCAAAATAGGATAAGCAATGGAATTATTTTCTCTGAATTTGTCAAATACAAATGGACTAGACATTGTTTAGGTTTTCATCACTTGTATATATTGTATATAGTTATTGTACTTTTGTATATAGTTTTTCTTATATTAGTTACAACTTTCCTTTTCTTTTCTTTTTATTAAATTAGAAAGGGGAAATATAGTGGTATTCTATTTGTACTGAAATGTGATTTTATTTGTATGTTAATAAATAAAGTTGCTTAGGGGTCAGAGCTATTAGCAAGCCATAGCGAAAGCCAGGGCGGTGGTGGTGCACGCCTTTAATCCCAGCACTTGGTAAGCAGAGCTAGGTAGATCTCTGTGTGTTCAAGGATACAGCTAGCATTGGAGACACACGCCCTTGATCTCAATACCAACCATAGAAAACTTGGGTGGTCTGGACAGAGAGGCAGTGACGAGACAGCCACGTAGTTAGTTTATAACCAATGAGAAGGAAGAAACAGGACTCCTTATAAATCAACCGCACAGGAAGAAACTCCCTTTTCGGAGAGCTCTCTTGGCGGGAGAAGCTAGCTGGCGGAAAGCAGGTAAGCTTCTGGCTCTGACCTCTTGGGCTTTCACCGTTACATTGGCTCTGTGTTTCTTATTTAATAAGGCGGTCGGTTACATCTACAGAGGTGCTCATTCCACTTAAGCTAAAACATCTATGCAGTGTAAAAATGACAATCCTTTCCCTAGAATTCAACTTCCATTATTTTACAGTCTGCAGTTTTCAAGATTTCATTATTCAATGTTTTAATGTTTAATGATTGTGGAATTTAAGATTTCAGTCTTCAGTTAATGCTACACTAAAGGTTTTGATCTCAAATCTCCATATGCAGAATTATGACATTTGGAATTCATTCAGGGTTGTGATTTGTACTAAATTTAATGACATCTTTTCAAGTGTTAATTGTCGAGGTGTGTTATTTAAGGAGGACATTCAAATTTAATATGTATTAAGCTGACAGTCCACCTTTGCAGACTTGGAACTTTTTGGCTTCTTCATTTAGTGTAGAAAAGAGCTAGTCAATAGTGACTGAGTGAATGCAACCGATAATTATAACTGTAGCTGTAAGAGCAAAGGGGAATGACTGTTGTCATGGAAGTACACTTTTATCAATCTATGCCTTTCAACAGATAACATCAACTAATTCCCTGTAATTGTCAATACAGAAATATAACTCTTCATATTTCTAATGATTTTAAACAGTGCTAGCATACAGTGTAAACTTTACATAAAATAAGAAACCTCAACGACAATAATTGATTTTGAGATGCATTGTCGACTCCCTAATACTGTATCAGTAGCTCACTAAAAAGCATATTAAAATGCACATATATTATGAAAGTAGAATGCTACATAATAGGCTTAGGCAGCAGAAAGTCAGAACCAAAATGCAAAACAAGTCTTAAAGTAGAAAATCAGTTTAGTAAGGCTAAACAGTCCACCATAGAAAGGGAGGGAGATAGAAGCAGCTGAGAGGGAGAGGGAAGGAGATAAGAAACTGGCCTTTGTATTTGCCCCCTAGGAAAATCTAAAGACACATTAATTCTTTTTTTTTTTTTAATTTTTTTTATTTTATTTTACAATACCATTCAGTTCCACATATCAGCCACGGATTCCCTTGTTCTCCCCCCTCCCGCCCCCTCCCCTTCCCCCCAGCCCACCCCCCCCATTCCCACCCCCTCCAGGGCAAAGCCTCCCCCAAGGACTGAGATCAACCTGGTAGACTCAGTCCAGGCAGGGCCAGTCCCCTCCTCCCAGGCCGAGCCAAGCGACCCTGCATAAGCCCCAGGTTTCAAACAGCCAACTCATGCAATGAGCACAGGACCAGGTCCCACTGCCTGGATGCCTCCCAAACAGATCAAGTCAATCAACTGTCTCACCCATTCAGAGGGCCTGGTCCAGTTGGGGGCCCCTCAGCCATTGGTTCATAGTTCATGTGTTTCCATTCATTTGGCTATTTGTCCCTGTGCTTTATCCAACCCTGGTCTCAACAATTCTCGCTCATATAGACCCTCCTCTTTCTCGCCAATTGGACTCCCGGAGCTCTGCCCGGGGCCTAGCCGTGGATCTCTGCTTCCAGATCCCTCAGTCACTGGATGGGGTTTCTAGCACGACAATTAGGGTGTTTGGCCATCATCCCCTCACCAGAGTGGGTCAACAGCAATGATCTCTTCCTAATTATTAAAAACAGAAGTGAGTGCTCATTTTTCCTTTATTATACTATTATACCATCAAAGAAAAATATATGTGAATGAAGCAATGAGATATGACCAGGACTACACTAAGATTGGACATGAGCCATGAAAAGAGACTGTGCTGGAGTTTTTTTGTTTGTTTGTTTGAAAACTATGTTAAAGTAGCAATTATTGTGAAGGTTTAGTTGGCACTCAATATTCTTGATGTGGACAGTTATAAATCCAAGGATTCACAAATCTAGTGATTTTGGCTTGGTTCTTTTATAAAATTCCTGAACAGACTCTAACTGCTATGTCAACTCTTATCAAAGGCAGGGCTTAAAGATTTCACCATATTTATACAATGTTTAGACATAGTAGCCCACATAAATTATTACATTTTTCCTCATAACTGCCTTGACATTTATTTAGGATTGGCTTGAGTCTTAAAAATTTATATAATCCTATATGCTAACAATCCATAAAGCCATAAAACCTCTTGTACAAATCTCAAAGCAGGACACATTAAACATACATATTATTTTTAGAATCATAACACCCTTGCAAATATGCTCAAGTGAGAAACTGGCTGGGAATTTGCTTTCATGTATTTTGAGGATTTCAAGATATATTTTTAGAAACTATAAAAAGCAAGGGAAAAATTGTTGCCAGACACATAAACAGAATAAAGGGACAAACTTAGTACTTTGAAAAGATGCCATTGATAGTTACATATAAACAAGCTGAAAATTGAGTCCAACCTCTAAAAACATTCTGAGTTCAAATGTGTTACAAATCATTTCTCCCTGGCCCCTGACACAAATGTGAGCATTTTCCATATCTGCATATGTTATTACAGTGGTTTCACGGACTGTTACATATGTTTACCAAGTCAAATCTTAACGTAGCAAGGGCATGGAACAGTTTCTAAAGATTTTATGTCTGATGTCTCAAAAACATATCTCTCATCTTTGGATTTTATAATATTTAATAGATATAGAAACATGCTTTAATAAATATATACACACTCTAAAGTAATCAAAGCCAAATGTACAGCCTTGTTAAATGAAATTATATATAAAAAGTAGGCTTGAGAGAGAGCTCATGAGTAAACACCTTACGGCACAAGTGTTGGAACCTAAGTTTGAATGTGCAGAACACATATAAATTGAGACGTAGTATCCTGAGTCTGTAATTAAAGTGCCTATTTGCTGAGCTAGGAGATGGATCAGGAGAATCTCAGGAAGCTTCCTTCCCCTTAGTCTGACAAGCACAGAATAACCAAGAGACACTGTCTTAAAGGCAGTGAAGGTAAGGACCAGTACAAAGAGTTGTTCTCTGACCTTCACACATGAGCAGGAGCACTCACCTACTCATATGCTCGTAAATGAATATAGACACAAAGATTTTTTTTTGTTAAGTAGGACGGATTAGCATATTCAAACTTCTCTTGCTCTAGGCTAAGCCATGCATTTGATTCTACATTTAAAAAAATGCATAAGAAAAAAAAAAAAAAAACAAAGTCAGGCATGGTGGCACATGCCTTTAATCCTAGCAAGCTCTCAGGAGGCAGAGGCAGGTGGATCTCAATGAATTTGAGGTCAGTCTGATCTACATAGCCAGTTCCAGGACAGGAGGACAGGCAGAACTGCATACAGAGACTCTGTCTCAAAAAGAGAGAGTGGGAAAAAGGAAAAGAGAGAGAGAGGGAGGGAGGGAGAGAGAAAGAGAACATGAATATGTTATGAATATATTTAAATGTTATTTTATAAATTAGCATCTTCTAAAAATGAGATGATGCTAAATATCTCAAAAGTAAAGTGGTTAGCTGGTCATTTTTTTTTCCTATGTGCATGACTCATGACATAAAACATATACTTACCCTGACTTTCCACTTGCAGTGATTATCATAGTAAATTATTATGCCATCCATTGGCAAATATGTATGGTGTAAAACAAAAGAAAAGGGAAACATAGATTATTACTAATGGGTGAGGAGGAGAAATGCAATCCAATCTGGTTCTCAGAGCCTTAACAATAGGAGTCTAGTAAACTTCTGTGAGTTTTAAACACATATGGTTGCATGTACACAAGAAATGAAGCCACCAAATGGGAGAGAAATCTTTATCAACTGTACTTTAGATAAGGGGATAATATCCAGAATTTTCAAATTGTAATTGTAGAAATTAAATGTCAAAGAAATCAAACTGCCAAATGAAAACATGGGCCAATGAATTGACTGGACAGTTTTCAAAATAAGAAATACAAATAGCCTGTAAATGTTTTTTAAAGTGTTCATCATCCCTAGACATCAGATAATGCAAATTAAAGTAACTCTGAGATACCAACTTATTACACTCAGAATGACTGTCATCAAGAAATCTGACAAAAAAATGTTGGAGAAGATATATAGAGAGGGGAACCCTTATGCATTGTTGGTGGAGTGGCAAATTAATACAAATCAGATTGGTGATTCTTTTTTTATTTTTTTTTATTTTTGGTTTTTCGAGACAGGGTTTCTCTGTGTAGCTTTGCGCCTTTCCTGGATCTCGCTCTGAAGACCAGGCTGGCCTCGAACTCACAAAGATCCGCCTGGCTCTGCCTCCCGAGTGCTGGGATTAAAGGCGTGCGCCACCACCGCCCGGCCAGATTGGTGATTCTTAAAAAAAAAAAAAAAAAAAAAAAATAGAACTACCTTGTGAACAAGCTATTTCACTTCTGGACACATACCAAAAGAACTTTACACCCTACTTAGAGATATCTAGGTTTATTATTGCTTTCTCTACTATAGAAAAGAAATAGAACCAACCTAATTACCCATCGTGAGATGAATAGGTAATGAAAATCTGGTATATACATAAAATACTACTCAACGCTAAAGAAAACTAAAATCACAAAATTTTCATGACAGTGGCAATATTTAATATGTCTAATGTTAAGCAAGGTCACATGATTTCAGAAGGGAAAAACGAAAAAAAAAATACTCTTGTTCTCCATCATATATAGATCCCAGTATAATTAGGTGCTGAAGAAGCCGTGAGGGAAGGTAATATACTTGAGTCCATGAAAGAAGTTATGAAGCCAATTGTTTTCTAGTTATAACACTGCCATGCAGCTTTGTGTTTTCATGATTAATGAGTGTGTAAAACATGTAATCATGAAAGTGTAAAATCCATTGTGAGTTCCACAGCTACAGCCTAACTATTGCACAAAAATTCATTGAGATGTGTAGACTTTGGGTCTGGTTAATTTCGCTATGTGATGTTTTTATTTTCAAATTCTTTATACTGAAGTTTTAATGTACTTTTTAAAGGAATGAAGCCAAATTGAAGTCTGTGTCAGAAGCCACCTTTACTGTGTCTTTGAGCTCACATATCTTTGCCATCCTCTGACACTGCCTGTCAGAGCTCTGTAAATACTGAAGCCTAACCGAGCCAGTGTTCTTCTGCTGATCTTCCATTTCTTTTGCTCAAAATGAAATTATCCAGGGGAAGAAGTGTCAATGGAATGTTTAGGAAGGCTACATTTTAAACTTTATTTTCCTTTCAAAGGTCTCAGTGATCTGTTTCTCTTCCAAGTCACTAAGAGCTTCTTCAACCTCCCTCAACTCTGACATCTTTTATCTCACTTTCAGTGTCAAGATGGGGCTAGGCCAGCAGTCAATGGCAATTTCCAGAAAAACAAAATTCCTGCTGCTGGAGATTTTGTATGTGTCAGACAAATTCCAGAGACACTTTGCTTTGCAGAGCAGAAAGAAAACCATCTTTACAGTGACTTGAGCAGAACACTATACACTTGGTAGTGCTGAGGACCAGGATCCTGGCCACGTGGATGATATAGCACAGATCATTACTGTGCCAATCACTATGAAGAGAAGTCCAGTATTGCATCTTGCACTAGAGATAGCAAGGGAAACAGTGCAGCCAAGCCATGAATAAACAAAATCAATACCAACAGAGTGTAATCGTCCCTCCAAACAACCACACACATAGCACTTCACAGCTGTGCCAGAGCAATTGCTGAAAGCACAAAGCTTCTTTCTACAATATGAAAGAGCATTCAGAATATACCCTACATCACTGAAAAGATTTAAAGCTGTTGGAGAGGGCTATCAGGGGGCTATTAGCACATATACCTTTATTAGAATATAATATTTTAAATATATATGTACATGCTTTATGGAATATTTTACGTATTTTAACATATACAGATATGTAAGTATACATACAGATTCACACACACATGCACGTACTCACACAGGCATGCCCACATTTCACACACACACACACACACACACACACACACACACACACACACATACACATATACATGTGTATCAATATATTCCTTCTGCCAGCACAGGCTTTCTGGGTTCTTTATGTCTTGGTAAGTTTATGTTCCGCTCCCACAGTCCACTATATGAATAAGCATAGGTCTAAATTCAGCCCTTCCGAGATTGCCTTGCCAACAGTAAACAGCATCTTGAGCAAAAAAGCTAGGAGGCATTTTCTACATATTTATTAATATTATTATTTATAATTTGATTGGATGATTGATCCCCTCCAAGTCTAGCCAGCTACATTTGTTGAGTTTCATGGCTCAGATTAATTGACACCGAGGTAATATCCAAATATTTGATTCTTCCTGAGATGTTTATCACTTGAAGGACTTCCTCACTTCGCCACGAGGCACTCATATTATCAATGTCACACTGCAACAGAGGGGAGAGCGGCGCTTCCCATCCATTCTCCTTTGATCAGCAACATGTGTGTATGTCATTTATTTGCAATTAGCTCCCTTCCCTCCTCCATTAGTTCTCAGCAACAGATGGTATCCTGAAAGTGTGACTTTTTGCTATTGGCACGTCCTCCATTTCCTTATGATGACCAGATGTCTCTCTTGGGTTTCAGTTCTCTTGGGTCTGGATTTTTTTTTTTCTCTCTCTCTCATGTATACACACTAGGTTGAGAGGTCAAAGCCACAAAATTAGCAAGACAATTGTCCTGATGGCAGAGGTGGAGGGAAGACACCTTTATTAAAAAATACACCTAGCTGGCCAGGGGAGATACCATGATCACCAAGGTGGTTTTCCAAGGGCGAGCCTTATCCATTGCACTCCAGATGTGCTGTGCTGACCCCTATGATGTCCCCACATGCAGAAAACTCAACTGCATAATTTGTGTCAGTGGGGACCACGTTTGTGTTTTTTTCTGAAAAATAAAAATAAAAATAAATAAGTAAAATTTTAAAAGTGCACTTAGAAACAGTATAGAGACGGCTCATAGTTTGTGGCACTATAAACAGCTCATATATTTTGTCAAATAAAGATGTAAATAGAAGACTAAAAGGAAAATCTACTTTTACATAAAGCATTTTGAAGTTGCAGATACAGTTTACCTAATATGAACAAAAATAAGGAAAGAGACTGGGAAGCGACTCAGGAGTATGCAAAAGTCTTTCCATGACAAAAATTTCAAAAGATATTTTAAAAGGCATATTTTGCAGAAAAATATTAACCTTCTCTCCCTAGCACTCATTTGCATTAATTCAAAGTTATGGTTCCGTGGTGCTAATTAAGAGAGTTTTCATATGGAAATTTCAAAGGGAATGCTGGGCCCTAGATTGGACACTGCGTTCTCCGAGTTGTTCAAGGTTTTTGTTTGATTATGGCTTTATTTGATGCAAATTCGATGGCAAACTGTGCTGGATTTAAAAAAAAAAAAAAAGAGTAAGTTTGAAATACCCTTTGTGAAAGGAGAGCAACGGCAAACGCTTCACATACTCCTGCGGATGGCAGCTTAGACAAAGTCGTCATGCTGTAAGGGAAGGAAAAATACCCAAAGTGTCCAGGGGAGGCAAGGGGAGTCTTTGAATGCATATGAACCAGTTTGCGTTAGCAAGGAGAATGGAGAATGGCTTGAGGTTAATGATCCTGAAATCAGAACAACTGCCACGTCAGCTGGGTGGCGTTCAATAGCCACCGCCCTCACACTATGAGTTAGTCTGGGGACTGTGGGGATGACTCAGTTGTTAAGAGCACTTGGTGCTCTTGCAGAAGACACGAACTCAGTACTCAGAACCCACATCCAGAAGTTTACAGTTGCCTGAAACTCCAGCTAGATGACAGGAAGTATTTTCTCAATACTTGGGCACTTTCCCTTACATGTACACAGCTACATACAGAGAGCTAAAAATAAAAATTATATGAGTTAGATTTTTGGTAAGAAGGAACCTACAGAATTAAAATTAGAGTAGACTCGTGTTAAAATAGTGTTGGGTTAAACTCAAAGTAGTAGTTGAGTAAATGCTCTTAGTCACTTTAATTAAAAGAGGAAAACAGGTATATTCTTTTTACCTTTGGTTTAATATTGATGACTGCAAGCCATTAAGAATTACGTGAGAAAAGTCTTAGCTAATCCAGTTTATATGTTGAAAATAATTAGCAAGTACTCAAGCATCTTTTATTACTAACAGAAAGAAAAATATACATTTAAAGTGTTTAGATTAGAAGCCTGAGTGTAAAAAGAGTTAGATTGCCCATCAGTCCTGAGGATCTGAATTTGATACACTGAACCCACATGTTTAAGGAGAGAACAACCTCCACAAGTCGTTCTATGACCTCCATTGTGCGTGCACACACACACACACACACACAAAACTAATATATATATATATATATATATAGTTTGCCATCAAATTTGCACCAAATAAAGCCTAAAGCCGTAATCAAACAAAAATCTTGAATAACTTAAAGAAGGCAGTGTTCAATCTAGAGCCCAGCATTCCCTTTGAAATTTCCATATATGTCTGCTTCGAATAATTTACAATCAAATGTGTGTGTGTGTGTGTGTGTGTGTGTGTGTGTGTGTGTGTGTGTGTGTGTGTTTCATAGGGGTTAGACACTGTTGTGAGATACTAATCCTCAGAAGACATAAACAACCTCACTCACTTGATAGGGAACTAATGACAGACCACAGTACAACCTGGTGAGCCAATGGGTCTTATTAGGGCTACATACAGATAATGAAATGGCTTAAAGACAGCTGAGCTGCATCGCTAACGCTGACCCAAGCATGGTGACAGCTCCCCGAAAACCAGAAACCGGGGAGCAGACTGAGCACCCTGCAGGCACCGCAATTGGTTGGAGAGTGGTGTCACTTCCGGATAGTTCAGCTTGTCTGAGCCTCTTCTAGGCAGATCAGCTTGTCTGAGAATAGCTCCGAAGTCCTTATAGCTTATATATGCTTGGGGAGGGGAAATCCGAGGCAACCTGATCAGCTTCAGGAGCTTCATTAATAAGCGTCCATGATGGATGGACTGGTTCACCTCTGCTTAGAACTCTCCGCTGTTTCACCTCCCTGGAAAGGTCCTGTTTCTTTGCAAGCTTCCCTCAAAGAATGAAGGTGTTAATCTGTTACATAACAGGCATGGGGTTAGTAGGACGTATTCAGGAAATTACTGTAATTTCACCATAAAAACCAGAGTAAAATTTAGTAAGTCAGGGTGGAAACATTTCTACAGTTAAAATATTTTAACTTAAAAAAAATAGGGTCAGCTATTTAACTTAATGAGTCATTTGATATAGTCATTCACAATTTCATTTCTTTGATTTTTAAATTATGCTGAAGTATATATATATATATAACATAAAAACTACCACTTTAACCATTAAGTTAACCCATACTATTATGCAAACACCATAGGCAGCCACCAAGGCTTTCTCCATTTTTTAAATTAATTAATTCAAACTATTTCCTTGGTTAGGCATCATTTTCAATTTTTTTCTCCTCCATTCTAGGAAACCATAATTGAACTTACAAACTTATTTCTCTGTGGCATTTGATGAATTTGTACTTACCTAACGTAAGTACATACAAGCCTAGAATAGCTCTCTTTTTGTGACTGGCATATTTCACTAAGTAGAATGTCTTCAAAGTTCCTTTATGTTGTAGGATGGGTCAGGATTTACTTCCACCTGACAGCTACATACTATTCCATTATTTGTATAACACCTCTTGTTTGTCCACCCATCTGTTGATGGATGCTTAGGTTGTCTTTTGGCTATTGTGTCTAGGAATGCTATGAAAATCACTGTACAAATACCTGTATGAGTCTCTGCTTTGATTTCCTTTGTATATTTTCCACAGAAGGCATATTTGTAATATATCCCCTAAACTAAATGGATAGTTGCAAAGGAAAAGGCAGATGAATGCATTGTTAGGTGAGTCTGAAGTGCATTAAGACTTACTGTCAAGGTGTGTGTTGTTAGTTTGGCTAGACAGAAGTTGTAATGAAAACTCTGGTGCACTTTAACGTGTGAGTACCAAAACAAAAGACCAACTTCCTAGTTCATTGCAGAATCACTGTACATAATAATGCGATTTTAGAGAACATAATATACCAACAATAAAGGCAGAATAAAAGACCGTGTAGTCAATCCCTAAGGGACCAACAGCCATCCAGTTACACCATGTTCTTGTAGGAAGATAAATACACAAACAAAGGAAATGATGTCTGCCTCGAATAATTTACAATCAAATGTTAACAAATGCTCAATAGCCAGAAACTGTTCAGATAAAACATGAAACCAATATAATGCCATATGGCTAATGTTCTTTACTGTGCAGATGGCTCGTTGAAACTTAATGGACATAGTTTGCATATTTACCATACACACGTAAGTTAGGAACTTTAAAATAAGACAATAGGAGAGAGGAAGCTAGGCAATCAGATGTATTAAATGGGTGCAGAAAAAAATATGCTATCACAAAAGAAAAAAATGCAGATGTGAACAGGGAGGAGAATAACATACTGAAATAAAAGCATCCTGTTCTGAAATCATGACAAATGCTTTACTCTGACTCGAAGCTGAGAACACACAGGCAATTATTATGTGTGTGAGAAATATCAAGATTAACGTCAAATTAATCAATTTTGATTATTAAATTAATAAGTTGCTAGCATACAGTATGGTAAGGGTTGCTTTAGGGCAGTGCAGATTTGATTTAATAACATTACCTATATTTCAAACATATGACAGGAGGTATTTTGTCTTAAAGATAATGGTCTTATTCTGATTAATTAATTAATTACCTTGAAAAATAACATATTTTAAGTTAAATTGAAAAGGGAATGCAACAATCCTTGGTGAAGATCATAGATAGTACTCTTGTGTTTCATAAGTTAAATAGACTTATAAGCATCCTATTTCAGGTTTGCTATTAAAAGTGCATTTTTAGGACTATGGTTTTCGGTTCATTGAAATAATATGGTATATTCCATCTGCTCCAATGTGGACCAAAATTTAAAATCATATTCATTAAGTATTCAAGCATCCATTTTGACATTTGTGTGGCTGACAAACGCCTCTAAAGTATGTTTTATTGCTCTTGCAAATGAGAAAAATTCAAATCAGATCATTCTGTGTAACAATGTTCATAAAACTGTGTTTAAACTCTCTTAATTTTGAAGAAAATGTTGCTAAATAAGTATAATACTTTCTTGATTTTAAATGTATAAGTATACCCAGTTATTGAAATGAAAATTTAAATCATAAAATTAAATGTAATAAAAGAAGTATATTAAATGTGACCTTCTCCAGCTGCCTAACTGCTGCTACTGTTAGCCACACAAATATTTTGAGAAATTTTGAATTCATGGAAAATTTAGTGTGCCTGAAATTGTATAGGGATATAATTCTGAATTGTAGTATTTTATTGTATAATGTGGGTATCACCAAGCTGGGCTTAGTTATCTTCATAGACTGACTTAAATAACTCCTGTTTCACAGTGTTATAGGCAATGCTGGATTGGACATATGGAATGATCATATGAGATCAGGTATCTTTTGTATGGTTTCTCACTTTATCTGTAAGAAGTTCAAAGGAATTTCTGCACCAAATATTAGATACCTCTTAACATGTAGAGTGCAGAACTACCATACACTACCATACAAGATGATGTTAGAAGATGGTGCTCTCATTTCTATGCTCACTGTTTACTCTTGGTATGTTCTTTGGAGCTGTAGTGACTTTCCTAATGCATGTACATGAGCTTTCTGTCCATCGTTGTGCCCTCAGTAATTTCTTAAGTGTTTTAGGGTTTCATTGTAGATATCTTCTGTTTCTTTGGCTAAATCTCTTCCTAGATATTTTCACCTAGCTATTGTGTCCAGGATTCCTTTATTTAATCAACAAGGACATTATTAAAGTATTAAAATACTGTCTGAATGTGCTTATTTTGTATCCTGCCACTTGTGTGAATTCATTTGTTAAGCTCCAACATGTTAATGATTTGATGGCGATTACCTATGTATGAAAGGATGTTATCTTCAAACATGAAAGTCTAATCTATGTGTGTAGTTTATTCCTTTCTCCTACTAGGCCTTCCTATAGTGGACTAATAATAGAAGCAAAAAATGTTTAATTCCATCCTGGCCCTCATCTAGGGCAAATATTTAGTTTTCTCCCATTCTGCTTGATGTTGGCTGTGGCTTTTTTTCCAAATATAAAAAGCTTTTAGTATTTTGAAACATGTTCCTTCTATTTTTATAATGAAGAAAATTTTTATAAGCTTATAAATCTTTTTCTACATCCATTAGGATGATAATGTAAGTTTTTGCAGTGTGTCTATTGAAGTCCCATGTCTCATTTACTGATTTGCTTATGTTGAGCCATCCTTGCATCCCTGAGATGATGCCACTTCATGGTACTGAGTAGTATTTGATACGCTGCTGTATTCAATTTTCTGCCATTTATTGGCAAAAATATGCATCTATGCTCATTTAGGATAATTAGTCTACAAGTACATTTGATTTTGTACTATCACCGTACTATAGACCTCAGGAACAGATTTTAATCATTATAAGCCTTTCAACATTTTGAAACAGTTTAAGGCTTGGTAGTATTAGATTTGCTCTGATGCTTTCTAGAATTAAGTAGTAAATCTATCATGTCCTAGAATTCTTTCATATAGGAAACTTTTATTTACTACTTAAATCAATTTGTTAGACGTAGTATATTTTCTTGATTCCATTTTGGTATGTTAGATGTGATAGAAAAATGCATTAATTTCCTACGTAGGTTTTCAGGTATTTGACCCAAGCTAGTGGGAGCTCACTGACTCTGGACTGACAGCTGGGGAACCTTCATGGAACCAAACAAGGCCCTCTGAACAAGGGTGACAGTTGTGTGACTTGGGCAGTTTGTGGCTCCACTGGCAGTGGGACCAGGATTTATCCCTAGTGCATGAACTGGCTTTTTGGAACCCATTCCCTATGGAGGGACACCTTGCTAAGCCTCTATACAGGGGTAAGTGGTCCTGCCTCAACTTGATTTACCAGACTTTGTTGACTCCCCATGGGAGGCCTTACCCTCTCTGAGAAGTAGATGGAGGGTAGGGTGGAGGGAATGTAGGGGGTGAACAGGAGGAGGGGAGGGAGGGGGAACTGTGGTTGGTATGTAAAATGAAAAAAAACCTTTTAAATAAAAAAGAAGATAATGAGATAAAGAAAAATGCCTTAATTTTTTTTACAGATTTTCAAGTATTTTCTAGTTTATTCTTATTTCTGATTAGTGTAAGAGTTTGTAAATTTTATTACTGCTTGCATTTTTTGTTTTCATTTTACTTGTTTATAATTTAATTACTTTACTATTGTTTCTTTTACTAATTTTTGCATTGATTTGTTCTTTTTTAGTTTTTATTTTTTTATCTCCAGAGGTATATTATCAGGTTTCTTATTTAAGATTTTCTATTTTTTATATACTTTTATTTTTACTTTATTTTTTATTGACAGTATTGCTACATTTCCTGGGAGTTTACATATTGAATTGTCTTCTAATTTGTTTTAGTGAATTTTTAGTTTCTATTCATTTCTTCAGATGACTAACAGACATTTAGGAGCATATTCTTTAATACCTACTTGTATAATTTTCATTCTTTTTATTATATTATATTTATATATTAAATTATATATATATATATATATATATATTTACCCCATATTGATATGAGAAGATATACATCTTTCCTTAAAATGGACATTTGATTTATGACCTAAGATATGCTCTATATGCTAATGAGAATGTGTACTCTAGTGTTATTGGAAGAATGTTCTGTACATTTCTGTTAGATCATTCTACACTATATCATTCTCCACTATAAGGTTCAATTCAGACATTATTTTGTGTTTTTATCTAATGATCTTTTAAGGATAACGAGCAAAATGATTCACCAAATGCCACATCATGGTGTATCTTTCCTTTATCTCATAATATTTGTCTCATAAGTGTAGGTTGTTTCATACTGTATACATAAATATTTTCAATTATTTAGCTATCCTGCTCAAATGACATGGTTATCACCAAGTGTTAAACAGTCTCTTATGCATTTTCACTTAAAACTTGTTGTGGTTGATATTCATATCTCCTCCCTTTGAGGAGTAGATGTTTTCCCAAACAAAAACTGCAGTCTACTTGTATCTCTTCAAGCAAAGGCAGTATCCAGTAGAGCACATATAGTTTGGTTTATATTGGTTTTTGTTCCATTTGTCAACTCTATTCTTTAACTAGAGAGTTTCATCCACTTATATCCAAAGTTGTTACTGATAGACATGAAGGTCTTCCTGTTATTTTCTAAATTATTTTCTGTTTGTTTGTATATTCTGTACCTCTGTTATGGTGATGATAAAACATCAAATTTTTTATTTGCTTGTTTTTCTGGAGGAAATATAGTATAAAGTCTGCTTTATTATAGGAGAGAAGTTGTTTTTTCATTTGTTTGTTTGGTATGCAAGGGAATTTTGTTTGTTTTCATTATTTTATGTATAATATATTCTTAATTCCTTTGATTTCTGTATAAATATTCTTAGCTTGTTATTTAAGATTTGTGATACTGAAGAAGATCGAGGCAGCAAATAGGAGATTCCATGCAAAATAGTATTATCAATTTTAATTTGAAAATTTGTTATTTTGCAAAATACGGCGTTCGTGCTAGTGCAATGAGCTTGCTGTTTTCACATGAACTAGTAAACCTTCTGAACACAATTTCAGTTGTTCTAGGAAAATTGAGACTGTTAAATATGTATCAACTGCTGAAATCAGAGACCTTCAGGGCTCTCAATGCATTTTGAGAGTATATAAGGTGGGGAGATGGCCCAGAGACTAAGAGCTCTTGCTTCTCTTTCAGAGAAGAGGAATTGGGTTCTTAGCACTCACATTGGGAGGTAACCCTGCCTGTAACTCTAGCTTAGAAGGTCCTAATCACTCTGTCCTCTGTGTGCACCTGCATCTGTGTGCACACTCACATTCACGTAAATAAAAAATCAAATGAACCTTAAAATTTTTTATTGTATAAAGTAAACGTTTCAATAAAATTTATATTGGGCTGTTATTTGTTATTTCTGACAACATGTACTTAGATATTTAGATGCAAAATTAAGTGCAGGCTAAAAGGTTTCATATTCTTCCTTTTTCAATTATTGATCCTAAATTATAATGGAAATTAATATAATGCATCAAATACCTTTAAGATCTATTTTAGGCCATGGAATTTCTCCTTTGTTTATAGGAATTTTAACTTTATTTTTGATAGTTTTTGTCTGAATTAGGTCCATTAAAATGCTGGCATCTGGAATATCAAAGCTTTTCCATTTTTATAGTTGCTAAAACTTTATAAATATTTTTAGAAGTGAATTTCACTAATCCACCTGAGCAAATATTTAAGACTACCATAATCCTGGCCAGCTGAAGGGTGTAAATTTGTGTCAGTATCTCACTTGCAGTTTTGCTGATTGATTTATTCTTTCTCACATCCATGCAATTATGCTAATTTGCATTTGAATTTGGAATCCATCTGATAAGAGAATATGTGATATTTGTCTATCACTTATGATTTTCTTAATTATCTATTAATTATTCGTTGTAATAATTTAGTGTCAACATCTCTCTTTTTTATGCTCAGATTATTTAAGATTTATTTCTTCACAGCATCATGTTAGTTTGAGGTCCTTTTATCCATAGTGCAACAGACTTTTAATTTATTTGTTTTAATATATTTTCAATTTCTAATTATTCCACTTATAATTTAACAATACACTGTTTCATTGTGTTTGCTTTTCTTCCATTTATTTTGTGTTCCTTTTTCCATTAAAATAATTGCAAATTAGTATTATTAATATATCCAGGCCTGTGACTGTTCCTCCAAATCTATCCTTAGCAAAAATCTCACTGAATAAAGAACATAAATATTTCAATATATTTATATTCCCAAGCTTCTGTTTGCCCATTTCCAATTCAGCAAACGTATGTACTTGAAGACAGCAAGCTACGTATGTGCTCTGTATGTATGTCAAATTTTAGTACTCTTCTATAGATATCTTTTTTTAAGAATCCCATACAAGTATCAAGAAATTTACTTTATACACTCACAACTATTAAAGTTTACTTGATTTTTACTTCTGCAATGTGTGTGTGCACATGGGTGCAGATACACAAGGAGGATAGAGGGAATAGGAATAGAAGCAAGAGTTACAGGCAGTGTGACCCTCACAACATGAGTGCTGAGAACCCAATCCCTCTCCTCTGGAAGAGCAGCAAGTCCTCTTCGCTTCTGAGCCTTCTCTCCATCCCATATACTCTCAAAATAGATTGAGGGCATTAAAGGTCTTCTGTTTCTGTAATCTATCAATGATTAGCATGCTCAGTATTCTTAAAACAGCTAAAACTATGTTCAGATGGTTTGCTAATTAGTTCATGTGAAATAGCAATACATGTTAGTATGAACATCGTATTAATTTGCATTCTTCAATTTAATTAATTACAAATGGAATCTTCTATCTGCTGCTTCTGTGTCATGCAGTGTCACATATCATAAATAACAAAATAAGTATTCCCAAAATCAATATGATTCAGACAGTAAATTTGTCATTAAAATAAACACAACATTTATTTCTGCACTCTCCTGATACTGTTTATAATTATTTTCCTATATATATAAAACAGAAATAATAATGAAATCTGTGTCTATCTTAGTACCAGACTAAGTATTTGCAATTTACATAAACAAAGCATTAACTTGAATTCTAAAATGTGGTAATCAGTTTGTGTCCAACACACACACACAAAAATGAACTTCAAGTTCATTGGGGGTTTGTGATATTCTGATCTGAGATCATCACGATGAAGTATGTAGGCTGACAATATGGTTGGACATATTTAATATTGACATGATAATACTAACATTACAACTTGAAATTAGAAAAAAAATAAAATTGCACATTTGAAAACACGTTCAATGCATGATTAAGACATGAAAACAACAGTTTACTGAACTCAACCCAGAAAGTGTTCTCTGTTTTTTTGTGTCTATTTGACATTGCTTTTTGGATATATAAGAATGAAAGTTACACCACCCTCATCAAAGAAGACCTTTGGTCTCTGAATCAGAAATCATTTCTAGCCTTTTTGAATTGTTTCCAGGAAATCATTATGCATTAGTCTATTAGGTAGTTGAAATATTACATTTATTTATTAATTTATGGTATGAGGTGGACACATGTACATCTGTGAAGGTCAGAGAACAACTTTCAGGATCTGGTTCTGTCCTTCAACTATGGGAGGCCTGGGGATGGACCTCAGGACTTGAAGCTCCACAGCAAACTTCTTTACCGCCAGCCTCATTGCTATACCCATGAAATAAACAATACATTATCTCGGTAACTTGGAGTAAAAACATATATTTTACTTACTCCTTTTCCTGTCAGTCTTCTGGGTGAGAGGCTATACTTCCAGTTTTCTTCATGTCTTACCACCCAACTGGAACCTTGGACATGCCTCTTCCTAAACCCTGTTAGGTGTGCAAGAATAACGCCTGGTTCATGGTATACTTCATAAGATCTCATCTTGAAAACTTTACATTATCACATCTGTCCTCCATCTGTAAAGTATGTATGCTATATTGCTGTGCGATGCCTTTCTGTCTGGTGTGAGTATGTGTGGCTCTCATCGGATAATCAATGAAGCTGCATTGGTCTACGGCAGGGCAGGGTGGAGCCAGGAGGGAAAATCCAAAAAGAGATAGTGAGAGAAGAAGGGAGGGATCAGAGGAAAGTAGCCCACCGCTGAAGGAGCAACAAGATGCCAGCAGACCGGTAACACCACAGCCACTTGGCAACATACAGGTTAATAGAAATGGGTTGAGTTAAGTTATAAGAGCTAGCTAGCAAGAAGCCTGACATACTGGCCATACAGTTGGTAATTAATATACGCATCTGAGTGATTAATTTATAAGCGGCTGCAGACCAATGGTAGGAGAAATTCTTCCCAACCATGGGGCCAGGCAGGACCAGAGAAACTTCTGACCACATTACATAGGCAAATGTAAAATAAATAAGGCTTGAAATATACCCTGGCACATTAGGGATAGTTGTATATTCAAAATCAAAGGAGTGTGTTCATCAAGAAATCTATTAAGAAGAATGAATAATTAGAAATACAGTGGTGGCATCTACTCCAATATTTCATGAAGCAAACCTAAGCTTCATCTTGTTGGAGTATAAACAGACTTATGATTAAAAGGTGTGATTTGCTTATAAAACTGGGCAATTGATTTGAGTGAGAGTCTGTCATGAAATTTGGTGCCAATATGGATATTTCATGCTATAAATTTTGATGACTTGCTGTATCTTGAATGATATGTTAGTTTAAAAATGAATGAGATATGCTGTGGCTTGTTACATGATCATCAGATTTAAATAATGACTTGAATACTGTTTATGCTTTGATTTTTTTAAAATGAGAACTGACCAGATCTACTTAAGAAAGATATGAAATCAATTTTCAAGTTCTTATACACAAAAAATCCTAACTTCTAAGTCTATTGACAGCTCAAAAAGCTTGAACAACTTTGTCAACTTAAAAAAGACTGCTGGTGTTTAGAGGGGGTCGAAGCTGATCAGGAAAGAAGGAAAATTAGGTATTGAACAAGTCTTTAAACAATGATACCTCCCATGTTGTCTAATGATTTATTTTAAACATAAAAAACTTTCATATTATTTACTATTCCCTGAATATTAAAACAGTTCAGTATATTTAAATATTGCATTTCCCCTTTATATTGAAAATAGATTGTTGAATACAACATATACTGATTACGGTTTCCCCTACCCCAACTCCTCCCAATTACTCCCCACTCCCCACACACCTAAAGGCACAACCTTTCTTTCTCTTGTTAGGCTACAAACAGGCATCTAACATACAATAATAAAATAAAGTAAAACTAGATTTGAAAATAAAAAACAGAATAGGACAAAACAAACGAAGAAAAGAAGAACAGCCAAAGAAAAAGCTTAAGAAATATGTATAAACACAGCGACATATATATTCACAGACAGAGAAATCCCATAAAAACACAAAACAGGAAACCATAGTACACACACAAAAGACCTATAAAGTAAAATTAATTAATTATTAATTAATTAATTAATTAATTAATTAAAAGATAAGAACCCCAACATAACATTATGAGACAAATAACCTCCAAAAATGTCATTGAGTTCATTTTCTGTTGGCCATCTACTGCTGGACATAGGACCTGGCCTTCTGAGTGGTATGCATACCTAGTGAGACCTCATTGGAGAAAAATGACTTTTCATTTGTGAGATGTTGTCAGTTGGAAATAGCTTCTGAGTTAGGGGTGAGGGACTGTGTCCACTTACCTTCTCAGTGGTGGGACCCCAACTGGCCCAGATCTGTGCAGGCCCTGTGCATGCTGCCACAATCTCTAAAATAGGTGTATCCATCCTGATATGTTTAGAAGGCTTTATTTATATAGTGTTCCCCATCTCCTTTGGTTTTTACAACCTTTCTCCCTCCTCTTCCCAGTGCTCACTGAGCACTAAAGGGAGGGATTTGATGGATACATCTTATTTAGGACTGGGTATTCTAGGGTCTCTGATCCTCTGCAAATTGCCCAGCTGTAGGTATCTGTATTTATTTTCATTTACTGCTGGAGGAAGCTTCTCTGATGATGGGTGAGCAAGACACTGATCTATGAGTTTAGCAGAATGTTGTTAGGGGTCAGTTCATTGCTATGTACCTTTAGCAGATCAACAGCATTTGGTTTTGGGCTAGTTCCCTGATCTATCTAGTCTCAGGTTCTTAACCACCTCAGCAGTGCCAGAGATGGGGGCCTTAAATCTAATATGTATTGATTGGTTAGTCCCACAAGCTTTGTGGCACTATTTCACTAGCATGTCTTGAAGGTAGGTCCCCATTGTAAGTAGAAGAGTTTGTAGCTGGTTTGGTGTTTACCTTTACTGATAGCATGCAGAACTACCCTCCAGTACTGTGAATTCTAGTCAGTAGTGGTTAAGGCTCTACCTAGGCACCAGCTTGGACTTCTCTATGTTCACTGAGTTGTGGAGCTGTTGTTTGTATTCAGCAATAAGTCCTTAGCATCAGTTTGAAAAGAGCAACCAATAACCTTGGAAATAACCTGGGTTTTTAGGAAATTCCAATGGGGCGTCATTGGCAAACAAATTGGCCAGATGCAACCCATTCTGGAACTGGAGGTTTCATTTAGTGATAAGGGAGATGTCCAGTTGGGGCTCTTGTCTTCCCCATTATTTGGCAATTCTATTCAGATCATCTCCATAAATGTATATATTTTAGGAAGTTTCTACTGTATTGAATTGCCATAAAGCACCTCAAATGACCCTTAATTTTATCTGTCCTTCCCATGTGATCTTTATTTTCCTCCTCATCCTTCACCCTCTTTGTTGATCCTCCCCTTCTGATCACCCCACTCCTCCAAATCCATCCTTAGCTATCTATTCCATATCCCCTAGAGGGTAATCCAACCCTCCAAGATAGTCCCTTATCTATACCTAACCATGGCTTTATGGATTGTGCTCTGCTTATCAAAACTTAACAGCCAACATTCACATATAAGCGAATACATATCATGTTTGTCCTATTGAGCCTGTGTTACATCACTCAGAATTTTTTCCCTAGCTTCATCTACCTGTGAATTTCGTGATTTCGTTATTTAAACAGCTGAGTAATATTCCATTGTGTAAATGTCCCACATTGTCTTTATCCATTCTTCCATTGACATAAATCTAGTTTGCTTCCCGTTTCTGGTTATTATGAATAGAGCAGCAACGAGCATCGTGAAAAGTGCCTCTGAAGTAGGATGTAAAGCCTAAGAGTGGTATAGCTAGATCCTGAGATGGAACTATTCCCAGCTTCCTGAAGAACCACTACAATGATTTCCATATCACTCCCACTCGCATTGAATGAGTGTTCCCTGTACTCCTCATCCTAGCCAGCATCAGCTGCCACTTGCTCTGTTGTTCTCGGTCATTCTGAGGGCTGTAAGATGAAATCTTCAAGTAGTTTTTATTTTCATTTCCCTGATGACTATGACTGCTGAATATTTCCTTATATGCTTCTCGGCCATCCATGTTTCGTCTTTTGAGAATACAGTCGAGAGCTGCATCTCATTTATAATTGGGTTACTTGTATTCTTTTAAAAAAAAACATAATTTCTTTATTGAATCTTTGAGAATTTCACATCATGAACCCCAACTCCACTCACCTCCCAATATCCTCTTCTACCCCGTGCAGTGGCCCCCCCAAATGAAAATTTAAAAAAAAATAATAAGGGTGGTTTTGAGATATCCAAGAAGAGTTCTGATGAGGATCCTGTGGTGATGGTATGCCAGAAACCAGAGGCCTTGAACCAGACCAGTGACTCATTGCCATGAACATTTGCAAATAAAGCTAATTGGACAAAAGGGAAAACTATGTGACACACCTTGGCTCCCAAAGCCACCAGAACAAATGGAGAGGTGTTGGAGAGGCTGGAAAGATGGAGGTGTGAAGAAGTTTTGTTGTTTTGTTTTGTTTCTGTTCTTTTGTTTTTCCCCCCTTTGGTTTATTTGCATTCTTAATGTTCTGTTTATTTGGTTTTATTTTGGTTCTTTATATATTTTAGATATTAACCTTCCTTTGGATGTGTATTTGGTAAACATCTTTTGCCATTCTGTAGCTTGTCATTTTGTTCAAACGATGATGTCTTTTGCCCTACAGCTGTTCAGTTTCCTTAGGTCCACTGTATTCGTTGTTAATCTTAGTGTGTGCTACAGAACAAGGTGCTACCAGTGTCCTGCTCAGAAAATCTCTTTCTGTGTCAGTGAGTTTGGGATGATTAATCACTTTCCTTTCTATCAGGTTCAGTGTATCTAGCTTTATAGTGAGGTCTTTGTTCCCTGTGGAATTGAGTTTTGTGCAGGGTAATAATTATGGATCTATTGGCATTCTACCAGGTAGAGACATGCAGTTTGACCAGCACTATTTGGTGAAGATGTTGCCTATATTTCCTGCTTCCTTATCAAAAATCAGTTTTCCCTAAGTGTGTGGACCTATGTTGGGGACTTTAATTCAATTCCTATTTTCAACATCTCTTTTCACACCAATACCATGCAGATTTTATTACTTTAGCTCTAGAGTTCAATTTGAGGTAGGGGATGATGATATCTCCAGCAGTTCTTTTATCATTCACATTTGTTTTTAGCAATCCTGGTTTTATTTGTTTGTTTGTTTGTTTTATGTATGTTTCCATATGAAACTTATAATTGTCCTCTCAAGATCTGTAAATTATTTTGGAATTTTGTTGGGGTTGCATTGAATCTGTAGATTGCTTTTTGTAGCATGGCCATTTTTACTATATTAATGGGAAATATTTCCATATTTTGATATCTTCTTCAATTTATTATTCAATTATAGTGACTTAAAATTTTTACCATGCAAGTCTTTCACTTGCATGGTTAGAGTTAGAGGAAGATATTTTATATTGCTGATGCTATAGTTAAAGGTGCAGTTTCCCTGATTTCTTTCGCAGTCTGTTTGTCTTTGCTATATAGGAGGGCTATTGGGTTTTTGTCTATTAATTTTGTACCCAGCTACTTTGCTGAAAGTGTTTATCACCTATATGAGTTTCCAGATGGAATTTTTAGGGTCACTTATCCATACTATCGTATCATTTGTAAACAAAGATACCTCGATTTTGTCCCTCCCTATATGTATTTCCTTGAACTCATAAGTTGTGTTATTGCTTTAGTTATGATTTCAATTACTATACTGAATAAGTATTGAGAGAATACAACCCTTTTCTTGTTCCTGATTTAGTGGAATTGCTTTTCTTCTCTCCTTTTAAGTTAGTGTTGGCTGTGAGCTTGCTGTAAAGTGCCTTTATTATGTTGAAGCATGTCCCTTGTATCCTTAGTCTCCCTAAGACTTTTATCATGAATGGTGTTGGATTTTGTCATAGGTTTTTTTTTTTTCAGCATCTAATGAGGGGATCATTTGATTTTTGTCAGTCAGTCTGATTATACGGTGGATTACATTTATCAGTTTTCATATGTTGAACCTTCCTTGCATCTCTTATATGAAGCCTACTTGATCATAGTGGGTAATCTTTTTAAGATGTTCTTGTATTTGGTTTACAATATTTTATTGAGAACTTTTACATCTATGTTCATAAAGAAAAAAACATAAAACTTTCAATATATTTAATATTATAATTTTATATCAGATTTAAAGCATTTTCTCTGGGGCATTGTAGAAGAAAACTTATTAGAAAATTAAAAATATTACGTTTTTATAAAGTTGTACATTTTATAAATATATGCATCTGTTAAAGATCAATGAAGTGTATTTAAGATTTGAACATTTCATTATTTGTATCATGTTATCTTTAGAAACACAAACTTTTTCTAAATGATTAGGTTTACTTGTACTTTTTAATGTAAGCAAAATATGCCAAGCTGAAATATACCACTTTGACATAGTATTACTATAATCAAATTGAAAACTACAGATGTATTATTCCCTATTGGATGTGCCAATAGGAGCTGCCTCAATTTGCCCCAGTGTAGGATAAAAGAATCAGAACGAACAAACAATTCTAAAGAGAGAAAGAGAGGAAGAATGTGATCCTACTTGTAAGGCTTTCCCTTGAATTGCCTAATTGTTATATTGACTTTTTTTCAATCCTGTTTTCGTTTCATCTTGAGTCCTCTAAGAAATTTCTAATTATTTTTTTAATTCAATCTTCAAATTCTGGATTGTCTTTGTCATATATTTGTCTCTCATGCATATACTCCTTTAAATTCTTTCTTTCATAGTTCATTGAGCTATGTATGTCTTCTTTAAACTCCTTTAATGTATTCTCACCCTCTAGAACGAGTTAGGGAACTAAATAAAAGCAGTACCACCACACATTTACTCTCCTTTTATCTGTAACAAGGAGTGGCCAGGATGAAGGAAGACATACTGTTTGTTTAGTGGTCCCCAAATCTGCATATTTATTGTCATCTTTAGAAGCCCTCTACTTCAGCAGGAGTTCTACATTTATACTAAGACACAGGAGGAAACAAATGTCCCACTTTCTCTGGTATTATTTCACAACTGCAAAATTCAAAAGCCTGGGTACAATAGCAACACCCTTGGATAGTCTGGGCAGAATTCAAATTTTGTCAAACTTGAACTCTCTCTGTATACTCATACTTTAACTAAATCATAAAGCCACTCACCTAGAAGCAGATATTCACATTGTTATCCTCAGGGGAAATATGTCACAAGATTTATGCTATATAACTATAGAAATTATTTTGAATTCTGTTACTATATAGTTGGGCTTTATTTTTTTCTAAAAACACACAATCCTAATCTGATACCATTAAACCAGCTAACTCAATTTTTAGAAAACTTTCAGGACATAAAACCCAGTTTATGCTGTTCTATCGGCAGATAAATTTCTGTGATACTTTCATGGTCCTTGGAGAGCCACTAGAGAAAAGTCTTGCCAAGCAGGAAGAAACTTTAAGGAGTCACTGAAGTGTACTGTCAGAGGACTCTAGATAAACAAGAAAAACAAAGGTTTGTAGTGTAACTGTGGAGAGTCTGTGGGTGGGAATAATGAAGTTGGCTCCTTCTGAGCTTCCACTACAAATATATTGCCATTCGTTTTTCTTGAGAGGACTCTGAAAATTGCCTGATGACATTAAAATGGGGGCAGATTGAAAGCAGAAGATGCATAGGAGACCAAACTGATATAAAAAGGAAAACACATAATGTTCCTATCTACATAACCAACAATTACTTATTGAAAACAAATTCCACCCAGAAATAGGGTATATGACAACATATTCAAAGGCTTAATATTATAGAGCAAAAAAAGGTTATATTTGGCCTAGGAACCAAAAATATAAATTAATGTGTCTCTAAAGTCATACAATCATCCAGCATATAACATATAATGGCTGCTATGACAATGCATACTGGAGTCAAAAAGCTCAAATAGCCAAGTGAAGCAAACAACATTCTTCTTTGGACTCTGCCATTTATAATTCATATTTCCATGACCGTAGACAGATAACTCTTTGTGTTTGGTGTGATTTTTTTTTTTTTTTTGCTAATAAGTTGATGTTCAGGGTCATTTTGAAATTTTCTAACAACTGTAAAATTCTGATTCCAAACATGTCAAAAAACGTATTTTTGAGTTCTTACTCCACAGAGCACAGTAGCCAACTTTGATTTGTGTATTTTCAAGGACTAATCATAGCTTGGCATATTGCAACAAAGAAAGTCATGTTTAATGCTCAAACCATATACAAAACTAAAAAAGGGCTCTTGAAAGTCATATTCCTTCTTATCTGAAATATACATTTTCTTACTCTTCATATACCCATAGCTGGGTGCAGATTCCTTCATGAGGGAAACAAGAAACTCATGTGTCTTTTTGCGGGGGTGGGTGGGAGGCAGGAGGTTCGAGAGAAGGTTTCTGTGTGTGTAGCTCTGGCTGTCCTGGAAATAAATAACTTTATAGACCAGGATGGCCTTGAACTCATGGAGATCCATCTGCCCCTGCCTCCTGTGTGCAGGGATTAAAGGCGTGTGCCACCACCACCCTGCTCTCTTTTGTTAATATTTCCATTGATGAATTTAAAAATGTTGATAAAACAGTGACAACTGGAGAACCTAGAGGTCCAATGTTTGCTTCTAATCAATTGCACCTTTTCAGAGTATTGCAAATCTAAAGGACAGTAATCCCGGACATAATGCAAATTTAGTCACTATTCTGTACTAACAAATATTGCAGCTTGTTTTTCACAGCCATAGATGAAATTAAGACTATCCTTTGTATTTTATTAATTTTTACTTTCTATTTATAATTTATTGTGCCTTATATTTTTATTTTGATAATTATGATGTAGGTTACTATTATTAAATGAATGGTCTTGCCCTTAAGAATTTATTACATACATTTAAGTAAAAGACACAATATTTCTGGCTTACTCTGAAATGATTTAGAAAATCTATAATATTCACATGCACTCATACAAAGTAATGAAAACATATGATGAGGAAAATATAGACAATTGATGAATTGGATTAAGAGTTATACCAGAATGTCTTGTGTGTGTGTGT